>CM076614.1:11625774-11683513 GCA_038502775.1 Hippodamia convergens | reverse complement strand
GCTATGGATCGATCTGCGCCCTCACCTGCGTACAGCAGCATCCGCGCGCGGCGTCGCGACGGATCCCCGATCATCGTTATGGACAGCTTAATTTCCGAACGACGGCCAGCGCTCTTCCGTTCGCCGGACGTGAACAATGATATATTTATGGCGTGACGACGGCTCGGCATCCTTGCGACGCTCGGTCCTTCGACGCCGGGGACGCCGGGCGTCGGAAGGGTTCGAAGGGAGCGTCGGAAGTTTTCGCGGTTCTTCGGATTTCAACGGTCTTTTTGTATTGTTTCGGTTTTTTCTGGGAATTATTAAGATAATTAAGGGACGAAAGGATTATGAGGCACTGATGAAGGGAACAATGCCGAAACCGGTCTGTTGGTATACTCTTCTCGATCGCAGAACGTTTCCCGTGACAGTATCTATTTGTTTAGATTGCAGGCTTTTCCTCAAAGCGTGGATCTATTTCTTCTTTTTATTCCATTACTTGCTGTCCCGTCAGACTTCGTACTGCCTCAATCGATAAATAGAAAAGCAACTTTAATATTATAATAAACTATTAAATTATGGAAAAGAGAGCTAAAATATTACAATAAATGTTGAAACAAAAAGTATCCTAAGCTGAGGTAAAAAAAGAACAGGGTATCATAACATCTTCTTCGTTCGATACTATAGAATCATACGATACTATACAGCCAGGGGAAAAAACCTCAGCCGAAAAAACCTGTCTCCCCGTAAAAAATAACATGAAATATTAAATATCAGGAAAATCTTAAAAGACATCAGTGTGATCATCTTCATGTTATCCGTCGATGGGCTCGGATCAACAGATTCTTCCCAAAACGACTCGCAATTCTTAATCTGAAATGAGAAAGACAAAAGCAGAAAAGAAACCGATTATTCAGAATAAATCAAATGCATTTGCTACTTTGAAAAACATCAACATTCTGATTTCATGGCCAAATAATGTTCGGAGGTTTATAAATATTTATGACAGAAATGTCTCAGAATTTGAGAGAAATGAAAAAAAAACTCCATCAATTTCCCCTTTCCGAATCTGTTGAAAATTACGAACTGATCATTTTTTAACATAACAAGCTAAACTTGAAAAAAATCAATTAATACACAACCTTTCAACTGTCCTCTTTCACGAGGATTTTTTTCTGTTGCCGTGTGGGTTTCTTGCAGAAGAATCTCTTTGATACCATGTTCATCAGCTAATTTGGAGACGTAATTACACTTGTCTTTCGAGATTTCTTCGATATTCAAATTTGAAATCCACAAATTCTTGCTCTCTGGTCGTGAGGGTTTTTCAAATCGGATACGACCTTCCAGGTGATGATTTTTCGGCACTTCAGATGTTTGAAGACCGCTACGGGACCCCAATGAAAGGCAATCATCTCCCATGGATAAACCAAACATGTTATAACACAAGAAAACAAAATATTTTTCAGGACCAAAAACTACGACATATTCCGAGAATATAATTAACGGACGAAAGGATTATGAGGCACTGATGACGGGAAACAATGCAGAAACCGGTCTGTCGCTATCCTCTTCTCGATCGCAGCACGTTTCCCGTGACAGTATCTACACTGCGCAAAAAAATTAACGCACATTATGGAAGTCTCAAATTTATTCTACAACTGAAGGTGTTCTCGATGACAATTATTTTTATCAGAATTATGCATGCATATGTTATCCACTGTCAACGTTTTTCTTCAATACAGATGTTTTTTCCAGCAGCATAAAAAAAGATGATATTTTCAGATTTTGAATGTATTAGCTCCATTCTAAAATCAGTGGTTCTCGATCAATTCTAGTGATCAATAGTTTTTTTTTCGTTTGGTTTTCTACACTCGATCGCTATGCAACGCGAAACACGCAATTTGACCAAAGAGGAATGTGCCCAAGCGGTAGTTTTGCGAGAAGAAGTGTGGAAATACACAAGAATGCAGAAAGGTTTGGAGTTTCCCATACAAGTGTGTCCAGAATGTTGCAGCGATTCAGGGAGACAGGTATGAATGTCCGAAGACCAGGACAGGGTAGACCACGGGTAACAACTGCCATTACTTGAGAGTTTCTTCGTTGAGACAACGGTTTACAACCGCTCGCCTCCTTCAAAATCAGCTTGAGCAAACTCATGGGGTGCAAATTAGCACTCAGACAATAAGAAATCGCCTCAGAGAATATGATTTAAGGCCTCGTGTCGCGGCAAGAGGCCCAGCTCTTACCCCATCCTCTCGAAAGGAACGTTTGGATTTTGCGAGAGAGCATATCCATTGGGAAGAGGCCGATTGGGAAAGATTTCTCTTCACAGATGAGTGTAGATTCTGCCTCTACCATTGTGATCGAAGTTCCCTTGTATACAGACGTCCACATGAAAGATATGCTCAGTGCAATTTCCTGAATCCTACTGGTTTCGGGGGAGGATCGATTATGGTATGGGGTGGAATATCTTTGACTGCTCGCACAGACCTAGTGGTCGTTGATAATGGAGCTATGAATCCTGATAAGTATGTAAGGAACATTCTTGAAGAGCATGTAGTGCCATTTGCCCCATTAATTGGTGAAAATTTCATTTTTATGGACAATAATGCCAGACCCCATCGTGCGCTCATCGTTCAGGAGTACCTTGAAGAGGTTGAAGTCTCTCGAATGGAATGGCCAGCAAGAATTCCAGATCTCAATCAGATTGAGCAGGTTTGGGACAACCTCAATAGAAGGCTGAGAAGTTCAGAAAATCATCCACCTACTCTCAATGACTTAGGAATCCAACTCGGAGAAATCTGGGAAGGATTAGATCAGAACATTTCAAGATCACTCGTTTTGAGTATGAACCGTCGTTGCCGAGCTGTAATTAACGCAAGGGGTGGAAATACCAAGTATTGAATCACATCAGCATTTCAGTATTTTGAAAATTGTTCATTTCTCTTCTTTCACATAAGATTCGGTGAAATCCTGAATTTTTCTTCCATTTAATTTGTCTTGTTTCGTTCAAAACCTTCCCGAAAGAACATAAAAAATGCGTTATAAAGTTAAAGTAGAGTTAACTTTCATTAAAATTGAGATTTTCAGAATGTGCGTTAATTTTTTTGCGCAGTGTATTTAAGTGGTCATCACAGGATCACTTAAATTTAAGGGTAGTTTTAGCCAACAAAATGTCACTTGAATAGCGACGTAATTTAAGTTGAGGGTTAATTTTAAGGGAAAACTTAGCACTAAAAGAGTTCGATGCAAAGAGCCTACTATCTTTTAAGGATGAAAAGCTTACTGAAACATTATATCTTCCTTTGGTCAGATGGTCGGTCAGTGTATCTGGCCTGTAACGAAACCTCACCCTCAACCCGTACGTGCCGTGAATAAACAATGCCGCGAAGGAGCCTCGGTCAACCCTAAGCCCCATTCCCATGTCAGCAAGATTGTCAACGACTCTAATAATCAACATCAAAACCCCACGAGACACACTGTGAAATCAAAATCGATTGAATTGCTCCGGTTAGGGCACTGCCAACTTGGCGAACTGTGTACATCAGACAAGGGGCGTTTGTAGTTTGTTATTTCATCCCCAATGTTTGCTTGTACAACAAATAACTGACTGACATGCAATTTATGCATCATTAGTGTTCCGTCATTGTGCTATGGTGGGTTAGGTGACATGCCCCCTCCGAGGAGTAATACAATGCCGGATATTGAATGTTTAATTCTATTAGTTATTTGATGCTACGCGGTTGAATAGATGAATTTCACAGGCTTGGGCGCATTGAAAACTGCGGGAGCTCTTTAGGAAGCTTTGAGTTATCTGTGGCAGTGTTAAAACTCTATTTTGTTAACATAACAATTGAAAAATTCAGGTTTCATGAACAAAATTCCGAAAAAACTTTGTTCATTCTAACTAAAATGTTTAAATTTCGTTATAATATCTTTGAATATGATCATTATGCTGTCAGGAAACTGATTGTGCAAATTTATTATTTCTGGAAGAATATATTTAGTAAATAAAACTCCATTTAGGGTTCTAGGCGTTATTAGAAACTCTAGAAGGGGGAAAACTTTGGGGGGAGGTCGCCCCCTATTTTCTCCTACGTCCATAACTCAATGGTGAGTTATGAATTATAACTCACGTTCATGACTCAACAGTGAGTTATGGATTATAACACAATAGTGTATTATTTGATAGTTTACTTGCCCAAAATATCATTAATATTGATAGTCACAATTGTCATATTATATTCGATAAATATACTGCTCCACAAGAGTTAGGGATATCGTATTCAATCGTTTTGAAAAGTTAGTAGTTTTCGAGAAAATCGCCATAAAATCATTTAAAACTCGATAACAACTTGAATCTATCCAATAAAAATCAGTATGAGACATTTCGTCAATCTGGTCGCCTTTTTTCTGAAGTTTGGTGCTTTGCATATGCTTCATGAATGTTCCCTTTTGGAATGGAGTCAGTATATCAACGGCTTCGATTTGAAACGAGTTTTCTGAAAATGCCAAGACGTAAATTAACAAACGCTGGGGCTAATATGGCTATCGGAATGCTACAAGGTGGCCCAACTCAGGTTTTTGTAGTGGAAGGCTCCAAGTCAGCCAAAGTGCGATATCTCGACTTTAAAATAGGTTCATGGAGATAGGTTTCGTGTTGGAAAGATCAAGGCTTGCTGGGCGACGAAAAACAACACCTGCTCAGGATCGTTTCATCACCATTTCGGCGAGAAGAAAGCCTACATCTACGTGTAGAATGCTACGGAATACTCTTCAAAATGCAGATATGGGGTCCAATTTTCCATCGAAACCATCAGACGACTTTTGAAAGAGGTGAATCTAGGTTCTAGACGTCTATTAAGAGGAGTTCCATTAACACGTGACCATAAGCGTCAAAGACTGGAATGGGCAAGGCAACATATCAATTGAAACGATCGATGTCGTAGTGTCATTTCCACTGCTGAATCCAGATATGGACGATTTTTCAGATTCTCGAAGAATAATGGTATGGACAATCCCACGCATATCCGCAATCGTTATTATGTCCAAGAAGTCCATCCATTCCGAGGGGGTAGTGTTATGATATGGGCCGGAATATGTTTCAACGGGCGCACAGATCTACACATTTGTCCTGGGAATATGACCGTCTTACACTATAGGGAGCATGTCATTGACAATGTTTCGCTGCTATTGGTGAAACTTTTAAATTTCTAGACGATAACGCTAGACCGCACCGTGTAGCCATAGTCGAGAATGCGCGCGAGGATCATGGTATTCCACACTTACCAATACCTCCGATGTCACCAGATTTGAATTGCATAGAACATGCATGGGATATGCTCCAAAGACGATTAGATAATCATCAACCTACCCCAGAATCCTTAAATAATCTGAGAGAGCTTCTGCCTCGTGTATGGAACCAAATTCCTCAAGAAATGTTCAACAACCTCGTGTGTAGTATGCGAAGAAGATGTCAAGCTGTTATTGATGAACTTGAAATCATATCAATATGAATTTTCATCACAAAATCTCATTTAAACTATATTTTTTTGCAATTCAAGTCAATATTCCTAATTCATGTGGAGCAGACAATCTTATTTCAATGAATTGGAGGAGCTGTCTTTTTTCCGAAGGTTCAGTTTAAAAAACAGACTATCTTGCATTTACTGGCATTAATAAAAAACCGACTAGAATATCCTTTGTCCTTTGAGATTCCTTCAATGAATAATAAATTTTCTCTGTGTATTGAGAGTTTTTTTAAACCATATTCGGTCAACCAAGCGATGATTTTTCGCAACTTCAGATGATGCTACAGATCATTAATGAAGAGAAATCATCTTCCATATATGAACCAAAAAATTAGAATTTCAACAAAGCCAATCTAACGTTGACTGATGCATGAAATCCTCAAAATGACAGTAAAGTTAGGTTGAGCAAATGAAATGGCTTTATTGAACTATTTTCGGAATTCCGCTTCGGCATTCGCGATCATCCAGAAACTTTTTCACCTGTTCCCGACCTAATATCCCCCTAGAGAAATTAAATAATAATTTCCTTTCCGCAGAATTCCGTCAGACGGTTTGTTCCCTTCTACAGCGGAAGCGGAATTTAATTTAATATCAAGCTGACCGATCGTACGGGCGAATTCTACCCTTACTCACCTTCTGCCAACAGAATAATGCATGATTGTGTATTTTGTAGGACGCTAAACGCTCCTTTTCCTGAAACACCCAATTTTCCTGATGGGGCCTACATCTGGGCCGTTACTTGCGGAAATAGAGATCCATTATTGTCGCTGTAAATTTTGTGTTGAATAAGTTAGAAACGGAATGTGCTCGGTTTTGGTATAAAAAATTATTCAGGGTTATGTACTGAATCGCTAAATAAATTATTTCATAAACTAACAGACGAAGAAATTGCAACACTCAGGAGGAGCTTAAATTTCAAAAATTTTTTGGGTGAAACATAGATAGTGTAGCAAGGAGTAAATTATTAAAATTAGGAGAAGGTTTTTTCATGTAAAGATTTTTTGTCACCTGAAATTGTAGTCGTCATTTGCAAATTTTTAGACCTCATTCGATGTAACATGTCTCCAGCTTATAAAGCTAATTGAAACCTGTGAAATTACTTACATATAAAAATCTATTTTCAAAAAAACAACAAATCAAAAGATAATAAAATAACTAATTATTTCATACGTCTGTACCTCAGACTGTCTAACACAATTTCATACAAAAAAAAAATGTAAGTTCTCTTCTCACTGGGTTATCTAATTACCCGAAATCCAAAACAACATAACAACAAGAAAATAAGATGTGAGGTGATAAGAGGTGAGAGATTGCAAGACTTTTGGACTCAAACTATCCTCATCAATTAAAATCGAAAAGTTCTAACCTTTTAATTTTGATAGTAGAAATAATCCAAGTTCTCTGAGATAACCGCTCCCGAAACGCTTCACTCCGTTTCGCAACAACTACCGTAATTTCCGATCGCGCTTCCTGACTCGAAAATCCCAACTGAATAACGAGAAAAAATCCCCTTTTTAGAAAACCCTTCTACTTCGGTTTTATCACTCCTCTTAACTACCTAATATTTCGTCAACTACGAAAATAAAACTTTACCCTTTTTCCCTAGACGGACTTTAACCGTTACCCGTTTCGCTCCTCGAAACTACCAAATACACTGCGCAAAAAAATTAACGCACATTATGGAAATCTCAAATTTATTCTTCAACTGACGGTGTTCTCAATGATAATTATTTTCATCAGAATTATGCACGTATATGTTATCCACTTTCAACGTTTTTCTTCAATACAGATGTTTTTTCCCAGAAGGAATAAAAAAAGATGATATTATCAGATTTTGAATGTATTGGCTTCATTCTAAAATTAATTGTTCTCGATTGATTCTAGTGATCAATAGTTTTTCTTTCGTTTGATTTTCTACACTCGATCACTATGCAGCGCGAAACACGCAATTTGACCCAAGAGGAATATGTCCAAGAGGTAGTTTTGCGAGAAGAAGGGTGGACATACACAAGAATTGCAGAAAGGTTTGGAGTTTCCCATACAAGTGTGTCCAGAATGTTGCAGCGATTCAGGGAGACAGGTATGAATGTCCGAAGGCCAGGACAGGGTGGACCACGGGTAACAACTGCCATTCAAGAACGTTACTTGAGAGTTTCTTCGTTGAGACAACGGCTTGCAACTGCTCGCCTCCTTCAAAATCAGCTTGAGCAAACTGATGGGGTGCAAATTAGCACTCAGACAATAAGAAATCGCCTCAGAGAATATGATTTAAGGCCTAGTGTCGCGGCAAGAGGCCCAGCTCTTACCCCAGCCCATCGAAGAACGCTATTGGATTTTGAGAGAGATCATATCCATTAGGAAAAAGCCGATTGGCCTCTTCACAGATGAGTCTAGATTCTGCCTCTACCATTGTGATCGACGTTCCCTTGTATACAGAAGTCCACATGAAAGATATGCTCTGTACAATTTCCTGAATACTACTGGTTTCAGGGGAGGATCGATTCTGGTATGGGGTGGAATATCTTTGACTGCTCGCACAGACCTAGTGGTCGTTGATAATGAAGCTATGAATGCTGATAGGTATATAAGGAACATTCTTGAAGAGCATGTAGTGCCGTTTGCCCCATACATTGGTGAAAATTTCATTTTTATGGATGATAATGCCAGACCCCATCGTGCGCGCATCGTTCAGGAGTACCTTGAAGAGGTTGAAGTCTCTCGAATGGAATGGCTAGCAAGGAGTCCAGATCTCAATCCGATTGAGCAGGTTTGGGACAACCTCAATAGAAGGCTGAGAAGTTCAGAAAATCATCCAGCTACTCTTAATGACTTAGGAATCCAACTCGGAGAAATCTAGGAAGGATTAGATCAGAACATTTTAAGATCACTCATTTTGAGTATGAACCGTCGTTGCCGAGCTGTAATTAACGCAAGGGGTGGAAATACCAAGTATTAAATCACTTATCAGCATAAGATTCGGTGAAATCCTGAATTTTTCTTCCATCTAATTTGTCTTGTTTCGTTCAAAACCTTCCCGAGAAAACATAAAAAATAAGTTATAAAGTCAATGTTGAGTTAACTTTCATTAAAATTGAGATTTTCAGAATGTGCGTTAATTTTTTGCGCAGTGTATATAAGCCGCCATGTTGTTGGCAGCCATGTTGGAGGTCCTTATTCTCAATTTTCACTGTTTTCTACCAGTCTGAGGCTTATAAGCCGTTTTTGCATTTGATATTCATATGAAGGAGGTTGTGAATTAAAGTTTCATGCCGCCATATTGAATTTTCAATAATACTGAAAATATTGTCGTCCAATCTAAAGGTGTGTACCCAATATCGGACCAATTTCTCCAATACAAACACTTCAATCGAGCCAAACGAAATAACAACAAAGAAGGCTAGGTAAACAAAACCGTCAAAAAACAACCAATTTCCGAGCGAGGACAAATACGATTCTCGGCTATCCGTATTATCAATTAATTCCGCGGAATTGATTCTGGCGGCGGTAAGCAACATTCATTGTCTGCCGAAATCTGTTGAAAGAGGTACCGTTGGGATTATTATCCGGTCGTTGTTTGCGAAATCAATATTTTATCGAAATACACGTTCGGCAGCATCGGTAGGTGGCGGGGTAAACTCGCAGATTTACCGGCCGGTCGGATTAACAAACAAATCCCAGATATTTCTGGTCGGATCATAGTGGCGGAATTAATCGAACAAGCCGGTCTCGCGAAACGGGATTTGATAATATTGAATCTGGTTAACTCCTAATTTGGACGGAGGCCAATGTTGTCGACTTGTTTAAGTGCCTGAATGAATTATTGGCACGCCTATGTGGGTCACGCGATTAATCAATGGTAATTCGGATAGAAAACGATCAGATCTCTCAGAATCTAAGGGATTATGGATGCGTACTGGGAAATTATTTGAACTTGCGGAATTAGATATGTTTATTCGGCTAGTCCGGTCAATATAGACTTTTTTGCACGATAGAACGAATTTCGTTAGTTACCGCGTTTGTTGCTAGATCGGTAGATCATTTTAACTGGTTGCTAAGGTAAGGGAAAATGACGGAATATTCCTTGAAATAATGAAATAACACGAACAATTTGAATTCAGTTCATTTAATATTGAAAGTGAAAGTACAATTTTTAAAATTGCTGATGGAAATACCACTGGATTGAGTAGTAGCCGAATTCACAGAAACCTCTGCTGGATTCAACATTTCATGTTGCAACTCGTTACGTTCCGTAGTATGCAAAATTTTTTCAGCAAAGTCTAGTTTATTTTCCAGGGAATCCTCAACGTTACTTTCAGCCACAGTCGAAGAACGCCATCCATCGTGTCGTTTAAGTCCTAATACATCTACTCCCTTATTAGCTAAAAATGTGGCCGAAGTGCGTCTAAAAGAGTGGCCAGTATAATCATTTCGATTTTCTAAATTCAAAAAGGTTGCAATTTTTGACGGCCAACTTCCAATTGTCCCTTTGCCTATTACTTGATTACTGCATTTTCCATTTTGATATCTCAAAAATAAATGCTCGCTCTTCGCATTTTGTGGACGCAGACGGAAATATTTTCTATATATTTCCAGGTAATTGATATCATTATCTCGATCGATGACTGTGAATGTTCTCTGAATGTTGGTTTTTGTGTTGGGAATTTTCACGTTTAAAAATGATTCCTGATCTTCTTTGTCCCTGACGCTCATGTGGTACAACTCTTCTCTTCTACACGTCCCTGATTTACTTGATATCATTCCCACCTGAAAGGACATAATTAGTTTATAAAGCACTATTATATTAATAAAAGCACACCTTAATAATTGAAAACATATCATCTGGTGCTTCTTTTAAGAATATTTATTCATTTCTTCTCTTGTAAAAACAGCCGCTTTTTTGGGTTTGTAACCAATAGAATTTCTTCTGAGGAATGTTATAAGCGTTACAAACTTGGATATGTCAATACCCGTCGTTCAAAAATATTGTGCACTTCAGCATTGAATATTCCGCCCAAAGACTTCCAGACCATCTCAGCTTTTCTATTCTTCGAACAAAATAGGCCAGTAACACTTTTTCATTGATTTGGCTGCTTTTAGACTGAATCCATTCCTTGAAAGTATTATATGTACTCTCGTAGCGAATTTTAGATTTCTCAGGAATAACTGAAGAACAGCCGATTTCCCAGGCTGTTTGAATTTCATTATCTTCCGAAGATTCTCAATCTCTCATTTTTCAACGCTAGTAAATTCAATTGATTATTGTCACTTTGACAATCTACTAAGGTTTCATCACCAAGACAACGCCTTATAATTATATTCCTACACAGCATTGATGAAGCCACGAATAAATGAATTTATCAGATAATTATTTTGTTACATTGAGTAAAAATTGTGTCTATCGTGCAGAAAACGCTATGAGTATCTCGAACGTTAAGGACTACCGATCTCAGACTATTTGTCTTCGATCGGTAAAATGCCCTTACCGGTCTCTATACTTAATATACTATTGAATCAACAAAAATTGCCGGGGAGCCAAATTTTAGTGGAGAGCTTGGGTCAACTATTACAAATAAAAGTGTTAAAAGTCGCCATCGATTCTATGTGTGCAACAAAAGTTATTAGAGTTCAAAGGTCACAGTTTTAGGTTTTTGAATTTTTCTCGAAAACGATAGCTTTGATGGAAAAAAACCTACGAATAAAAGTTATAGATCTTAAAATTCTTTCTCAAAGTGATCCCAACAATTTTTGTCCTAAGAGGTATTATTCCTGAGATATCGCGATGCCAAGAGTTTCAGGAGATCTTCTCGCTGAAATGAGCTGCCTGATATAATCAGGCATCTCATTGTTATCAGTAATCCCCAACTCTGGTCTAAATGAATTCTAATAACATCAAGTCGGATCAATATTTATTTTGAAAATCCACGCCACTGAGTGGGAGAAAGGGATGTTAAACTCCCGCCGAATTTTACCCATGAAAATTTCTCATAACAACCGTGGAATCGGTCGAAATATTTGGGGTGTGCACATCCGACCATCCCATCATTGAATTCATGCAGAAATAGTTGCCGGAACCGAGTAATAACCCAAGTTTTGATTAAACTGAATGTTTGCTCGGATCCAGAACATGCAATAAACTTTGGACAGACCTCATCAATGTATTAAGATGTATTTACACTCCCCAAGTTGCGTAACCGACGATGCTGACTCATCTCTAAATGGGTCTTTAGGAGCTACATGTATATACTCATTACTTAATGAGCTCTTGAAATGAATGATGAACATAGCTTCGGAAGTTTTGCGTCTTCTAATATCTCCGAAAGTACATTTTCTTCATCAAAAATAGAGGATACACTACTTAATTGATTAGTCTTTCTTTGAAATATTCTAACGAACGTGGAGGACTCTCTACAATTTTTTTCAGGACTATACCACCTGATGGTAAAAAGTATCTCTGAAGAGTAATATTTGCTGTATAGCAATTAAAACACATGAATTGTGTATTCTGGCAGTTAATGTTTCTAGTTAAAATTCGTCCTTCATTATCTGTCTTGTGTGGCATGGGTATTATATCCCTCATTTCAATCCTTACCCTTGTCTTGCCTTTCACTTCATAGTTTTCACGCGTATCGCTTAGGAACTACGTAACCATCACTCAAATGTTGGCAAGCTTCTCTTATTTTCAACATCATTCACGAAATGTCTCTCCTTCTTCTATTGTTCAATTTAACATACAGGCAACTTGACAGATTTTCCTTTCGGAAGGGTTTAACCCTAACTAATTTATGTGTATTATTTAACCCCAAAAACGTTGCAAGAAAACAATATACGTTGGCAACTAAGCAACATTCCAAAAGGATTAAAATTTTTTTTTAATTAAGTTTCGTTATCATTTGGGGATTGAAATATGAATATCCAGGAAAAGAAAAAAACGAAGAACAGATCGCAAAATGTATTGATAAAAATAATAATTTTCAATAATTCAACAATTCACTTAACCTGTTAAAACATAGTGTTGATTGGATGTTTCAAGAGTATCAATCACTAAATATACATGTATGTCTAGCCAGTGGGGGGATATAACAGCACACTTACAACTCACATAATACATCACAAAAAGTACAATATTCTTGAAACCTCAACAATCTCAGTCGAAAAATTAAAACAAATCAGATATACAAAACAACGAAAATATATGATGTCGTTTTCCTGATAATATGATTTATTTTTCACAACCTAAAACTACAATCAAGTCAGTCAAATAATGGAATTATTTCGAATATTCTGGACATCAGTGAAAGGGCAAGAAAAAATTATAATTTCAATCAATGAAAAATTTTCTTCAGACTTAGCAATAAATACTGAACTATGAGAAAAAGTTTAAACAAGGATTTCATTTCTTAAGCAGGGAAAATAGTTCCAGTAAGAGATCTACAGTACTTATTACTATATTAAGTTTACACACTACACAATAACTGTATTTCAGTGTCCCCAAGTTTGACAAGGCATCAAATATAGACTGAATATTTCAAATCTGATCTAAATCTTCCATAAGTCTAATGAAGGACTTTCTGCTTAATTTGGGTTCACTGTATTCAATGTTTTGTACCAAATACTAGCAAGTGCTGTGAAACGGCTTTTAAGTTAAGCTAATTATTAATTAACAGCTTATTCGAGTAAAAGTATTAAAATGTGTAATAACAACAACAAAAAAGTTAAATATAAGTATATAAATCAATTGAATAATCGAGATTTCAAATCAAAATACTAAAAATACATACACGTAACTATAATACTGGGAAATATCATCATAAATATAAGTTTCTGTAAAGGACAAAAGGAACTTATGGAATGGAATAAAAGTTTAAACCAAATTTTGCTAACTGGATAGCAACAAGTTAAGCTACCTATAAGTTTGAAGTGATATCACATGAGTATCCCCACCTTAAGATATTCAATGATTTTGTTTTTCGGAGATATGTTGAATATCACTTGTAACAAGTTAACCCTTGTTTGACTATGATATTTTCAAAGATTGTTTTCTACAAAAGGTTCAAAATCTATGTTCTAGATCTGGATGAAATATCATCAAAACTGCATTATTTCGAAGTGATTCGGACTAATCTAAAAGCTAGAGTTTTGGAAAAAATAATTTGGTTGAAATTATACAGGTTCCTCATTGATAATCGACCTGGTACATTCAGAACATTTCATCAATCCGTTTATAAAAATTTCATAAGACATCGAAATGATGAAAAAATAGAAAATAAAAAAAAATAACAATTCACTGCATAACCCTCAGAAGAAAAGAATAAAATACTTTTGAGAAAATAACATGTGAAACCCTTCCAAGATTGATCTGCAGTGTTTTAAAATAACGAAATAAAATCGAATTAAAAGCATCGATCACTTTTGGTGTAAATATATAAATATACAAATTGTCCGCTGCATCATTTCAACTTGATAACCGACTTCTACAGTTATCAGTTTTGCTGATATACCTTGATCTTATCGAATTCAACAACATCAGGGTTTCTTGGTTTTCTCGAGTGCTTCAGTCCGACGTCTTCCGCAACTTTTTCGATTATTTCTAGGGCGTAGTCTAATTGTTCTTTGGTGTGAGCTGCCGATAGACAGATTCGAATTCGTCCTTCGTACAGGGGTGTAGCAGGGTATCCCACTCCAACTGTAGCTATCTGATGCTTGTAGAGGGTCCTCACCATAACCCTGAAGACAAAATGATTTTTTTTTTTTACAATAACGATAATTTTATTAATCGCTTTTAACTTAATCGATATAGCATTTAGGTTTTGTTAAGATGCTTCATTAGTTGTTTGTGAAGTTCCCTCTTTATTGAAATAAAGAAAATATTTGGTTCGGTAATAACAAACCATGATACTTACACAATTTTCGAGTATAAATACACCAAAATGGGAACAACTGGGGAGTCGTCGTTACCATGAATAATAACGCCAATCTGTTCGAGCCTCATCCTGAAATACCTCGTGTTTCTTGCAAGAGCCTCTATCCTCTTCTGACCCTCGTTTGACCCGTCCCTGCCCATCAAAATCTTCAAGACCGCCACTATTTGCGCAGCAACTGGGGGTGGCATAGCCCAAGCATGGCACGAAGCATAGCTGTGTTCCCTTAGGTAACTTATCAAATCCTACAATAAGAGTTTTCGTAACTTTTTTTTTTAATCTTCTTTGAAGTATTCTTACCTTCGAACCTGCTATGTAGCCTCCAGCTGATCCAAAGCTTTTGGTGAAGGTCCCCATTTGGATGTCGATATCTTTAGGGTCGCAGTCGAAGTAATCAACAACGCCTTTTCCATGCTTGCCCATTGCACCAATGCTGTGAGCTTCATCTAGGTAAAGATACGCTTTGTACTTCTTTTTGAGAGCTATAATTTCTGGGAGTCTCACTATACTTCCTTCCATGCTATAAACACCCTCTACCACGATCAGAATCTTCCTCCAAGCCTTGTATTGACCTTTCGGTTGGTTGGGTTGCCCTTGGATTATGCTTTCTTGAAGAAGTTCTTCGAGATGCTTAACATCTAAAATGAGATCTAAAGTTGGTCTGCTTTCAGTGGCGAAATTTCTTGATACTGGAAATGCACTGGATGCAACAAGTGAGAAGTTTAAAATGTTCCTAAAGAAAATTTTGCATCCGGAACATTCCCAGTTTGAATCGATACAATTAATATTCGGAAGCTGCACCATCATTCTGCCTGAAGTCCAGTAAGCATGAGTCCTGTTGAGAATCTAAAAATTACCAAGGCACCCTAATGTTCAATTGCTTCATTGGAAAAACATTTCATGCTCAGTTTAAGGTTAATCATGCAACCCTGAACCGCTGCCCTTCTTAAAATGGAGGATTTTCTGCGTTGAAATGATTTTGTCGTGTTTTGGAAATGATATACGGGGTGAAATGATTTCATTCTACAGGGTGCTCCCACTTTTCTGTAGAGTGACTTTCAGCAATTGATAAAATGTTTAGTTTCAAGGTCAAAATCCTACGCTTGGCATTTTTAAGTTTCCAATTGTTTTCCCCAATAGCTCTTATAGCTTCAATTATATGTGCAATAGGGTAATTTACACTAATTTCCTATGAAATGAATACTCAATTAAGCGCCTCTTAAAGTTAATGGTGGCTTGACAGTTGCATGACTGTCACTCAATAGATTATCAAGTAAGGTACCCTTGAATACTTCTATCTAGTAATATTTCAGTTTTTCATGTTGTGAAACTTCACCCTATTTTAATAAAGCCATTTCATTGGCTGGCCGGCTATAGATGTTAGTTGTCATTTCCTTAACCTAATTTAACTGTCATTTTGAAGTTTCAAGCATCAGTCAACGTTAGATTGGCTTGTTCAAATTCTAATATTTTTTGTTCATTTGTGGGAGATGATTTCTCTTCGTTAATGATCTGTACAGATCTTCGAACACCTGAAGTTGTAATAAATCATCGCTTAGTTGACTAATCCTGGTTTTAAAATCTCTTTAACCTATTTCAAATTTTAATTGAATCCATCATCAGAATTATTTATTATAAGACAAAGTTAATAGAAAACAACAAAATAAATTTCTTCTGGGTAGAGGGAATTTTTTCAAACCAGCTTCGGCCAACCAAGGGATGATTTTTCGCAACTTCAGATGTTCGAAGATTGCTATAGATCATTAATGATGAGGAATCATCTCCCATAAATATTAGAATTTGAACAAGCCAATCTAACGTTGACTGATGCATGAAATCGTCAAAATGACAGTAAAGTTAGGTTAAGGAAATGACAACTTTCATCGGTTTTTATAAATTTTATAGGCCCCGTCACCGATTTTAAAAATATTTTGCACAGTGAATCTATAGAACTTCCTGATACTACAGTCTCAATTACAGCTCCGGGGAGGCAGTAATTTTCGAGAAAAAAAATAAATGAATCTCGTAAATATACTCCATTTACCTCGGATACGGCTTTGATATAGTCTTATATAGTTTAGTTTTACAAGGTTAGGTTAGGTTAGGTTCATTTTCCCTACCAAAAGTTAAAAAAAAAAATTTGTGAAAAATTAAAAAAAAAATTAGATAAAAAAAACATCGATCCGCATTCAGGTTAGGTTAAGTTAGGTTAGATTAGGTTCATTTTCCCTACCTCAAGATCACAAAAAAAAAAATTTTTCAAAATACAACTGGGCAAGGTACTTTATAATTACCCTCTCATCTGTAGCCGGCCAATCAATGAAATGGCTTTATTGAATTAGGGTGAAGTTTTACAACATGAAAAACTGAAATATCACTAGATAGAAATAATTAACAGGCCCTTACTTGAGATTCTGTTGAGTGACAGTAGTCAATACTGTCAATAAATTTAACCAATCATTAACTTTAAACTTTAAAAGACACTTTGTTAAGTAATCTTTGTAGTTAGGTTCTTGAAGGGAAACATTTCCTTGTTTGGAATTTCTGTCTTGCAATTGAACATTTTAACGATTGCTGAAGTTATTCTAGAGATAATCAAATCGTTTTCGTTGTACCAGATGAATAAAGCACCTTCGAAAAAAATGACCAACCTCAAACCAATGGAAAGCATGGAAATATGACATGATTTGTATCCCAAACGGTTAATAGGATGAAGTACATCCTCCATAAAAACCAGATTCAATATTAAGACCACTCAAGTCTGAAAAAATTTCATACCCTAACAGATTTCGTTCGATTTGAAATGATGTAGTTTCCTCATTTCTTGCTCAGGTCTGTAAACAATCATATGCAGTAACGTTCATTCGATCGGACAAAACCTAACCTATAAGGAACGAATAATTCAATACTTTTACGTCAAAATACACTGATATCCCTGCGAATTTTCGCTTACCGTTATGTTTAAACACTTTAATCGAAGCACCAGGTAGCCTCAGACCCACAATGAGGGAAGCGTGATTTTTTTCATCGCTTATGACCAAGCATCCGGGTCCGATCAGTTTGGGTATGTTCAAAGCGTTCGTCGCATATCCCATCCCGAAAGTTATAGCGTCTTCTGTCCCCAAAAACTGGGAAACTAAAGATTCAAGCTCCACGTGTATTTCGCTAGTTCCGTACTTCTGTCTTGTAGCACCTGTTGAAACACCGTATTTATAGATCGAGTTGATGGCAAATTCTGCACAAGGACCGGAGGATTCGGCGAAACCAAGATAGTTGTACGACGCTAAATTTAAACACTTCAGCTCTCTGCCGGTAAACCTGAAAAATACCAACTTCAATTTGTGCTTTGTGAATATTAATTTTTTTTAACAATAGAAACGAGCAATTTTACTAAGCGACAAAGAAAATTTGATTAAAAAAATTGTGAAGCATTCGTTTTTCTTTCTACAAATTTTAATCATGCTTGCTATACTATCCATGTTTTATTTAAATTTAAACTGCTTAATTTCTTTCTCAGTTAGTATATTTGTCTTCGAAGAAGTTATTTCTGTGAGTTCCAGTTTAATGTATCAAATAGTTAATTTTTTACACTCACTTGAAGGTCCAACCGTTATCCGGAGTATACCTCTCTTTCAAGACGACATCCTTGCCGGGAACGCTACAAATAGGATAATTCCAACAATCCCTAATTCTCCTGTACACGTAACGGGAATAGAACGCTGAAAACTTGTCGAAAAGTGGCGGGTAACCATCCCTATTTTTCTCTCTGACGATTTTTGGAGGGAACAAAGTCTGGCTCAAAAACCCCAACAACATCAGAACGTAAAAACTGAGTTGAGTCAAGAAGGCCGTGATCAAACTGGGAGATTCGAACGATTCGTTCACTTCCTTTGTTGTCTTTCTCGCGTCGTGATGTCTGAAAGGCGTACTTCCGTTAAGTCCCTGAAAAATCCATAATTTCAATTATGTCGACTTTCTGGAGATTTCAGTCGATCTTGGTTACTTTCAATTTGGAGTTATCCATGATTTCATTGTGATCTGTTTCGTTTGGAAGAAAACAATGGCGGAGAACAAGATGGCGGAGTGCAAGATGGCGGAGAACAAGATGGCGGTAGAAGTTTGTAGATATGTCCGGATCTGATTTGAATTTGGTGTATCACAGTATAAGTATATCCGAGTTTGTTTTTGATTGAGAAGATGGAATCGAAAATTATTCGTAATTATATACGCTTTGAAGAAATGACAACGCTGAAACTTCTTGAGCAGTTCACAGCGTTTTTTGAATGCATCGAGCGAAGAATCGATGAAAACCCCTAAATATAAACAACCTATAGATCTAACGATCTGTACTGACGTCACTGCTTAATAACTTCGATTGACCGGCAGTTGTAATCTATAAATATAGAAATTGAACAATTTCCGAGCATGGTTGCCGCATCAAATATTCAAATTCAAACGCGCGTTATATGCGTACTTAATAGATTAACATTTGACCATTATTTGGAGAATGATTTTCTCATGAAGAAAAATTGAAAAAAAATCCTCTTTGTAATTTAAGGAGATACCAAACGTGTTTGAAATTCGATAAAATTATACCCTATAGTCCAATAACATTATACCGCACAGAGCCATGAACTGAATAGTATCCAAATGGAATTGAAAAAAAGTCTGAAATTCGATGGTAGAAGTTCGCCTAAAACAGTTAATCTAGGAATAACTTAAATAATGAAAAAAATGCCAGGGTGATAATAGTAATGACAAAGCATGAATACTCGTCAACACATCAATATTTATTAAACTCATTGGGCTATTATAGCAACGACGTTCGTGAATTGGCGTAGTTCAAACTCGGAAATACCCTGAATTATTCACGGTAATATCGTTGGCGACAAAATTGTAACCCCAACAAGTAGGGAAAACCCATTTCAGCCATTCACAGATAAGTTTATTATAGGAAAATGCATCTTCAAATAAGGAAAAGGGATCTTTTCAGGTACAATGTGTGATAACTTTATCAAAATACAAATATAAAATGTTGCGCGTAAATCGTAAATGAAAGTTAGATAAACTCGACTCCGTTCATGAGTGCACGTGTACTTGATCTTTATACAGGGGGAACGCGAAAAGTAGTATATATAAGTATATAAAGTCAAGCTTTTAAGGTCTTGATTGAATTATTTAAAAAAATTCCGATGGTGTAATGAGAAAATTGTGACAGATAAATCTTTTTTTTTTTGGACTTGGAAAAGTTCAATGATCGAAAACTTCATCAAATATTTAAAAATCATTAAGTTATTTTCGTGTTATTCAATTACGATATAAATGGTAAAGTACTAATGCGTAATTGAATTCAATATGCCTTTTTTATTTTGGTTTAAGTTGCGTTGATACTTTGCTACATGAAATTCAAAATAGCATACTCAATGTTATGGTGTACCGTGACCTTCCAATTTTTATGGTCGCGATTGATTGATTAATTGATTCAATACCTCAGCAAAACGTGAAAATTAAAAAAAAAACGTCAATAAGAGTCTCACGGTAATTCGGAATACTAGCAATTGAATTCGAATATGTGTTAAACAAATTGCTCTTAATAGTACCGTTGAGGAATGTGTAGTACAAACAAAACATTACAACCTCCCATAAAAAATATTTTCAGGAATTTGTGCAAGGTTGACTCCAAATTGCTTTCGAAATAGAGAGATAAAATTCAGTTGCGACATTAAACACATCGGAATTCCTACAATAAACAAAACTATGCAACCCATGAAGATTTAACACTTGTATGAACAAATTAATCAACCCAAAACAATTTGTGTTTGTCCTTTCCCGAAAATGCTGGAGATAAAAATTTTAATAGCCCACAAAATGAAATTGATCAATAAGTTCTTTTCAAGTATTTCAAATTCTAATTTGATCTTCAAGGTATAGCAGAGAGAGTTCATTCGATAAATATGAATTTCCCTCTTCATCTTTAAATTTACAAGGTGACCAATGCAAATTTGAACATTCTAAAAAAACTACATGCTGCAAAAAAAAAGAATCATCCTGAAACTTTTTTTTCATGGTCAGTTAATGAGGACGTTTTAAAATTTCCTTGGAAAATTGAAATTTACTAGAAAAGTGTCTCCCTTAAATTCAAAATTCATAGTTTTGAGCAATCAATTAAATATTTAGCTTTGTTTCGTTTTCATCATCCACCCTGTATTTAATTCAGTTATCAAGCTTTTTCTGTGACATCCTTCAGTTTTTGTATCTATTCTTTCAACGAATGTTTAAAAATTAAAAAAAAAAAACAAATAAATAGATGTGCAACTGCTTTCTTCAAATTTTAACTCACAGCATGCTTACAGACCATCGCTATTGATCGGCTATGGAATTTCAACATCACCAGTAAAACACAACAGGTGGCAGAGAATCAGATAACTAAACTGATGTAAGTACCAAATTATTTTATACATTTGGGGTGATTTCAGTAATCCTATAATATCAGAACAGTTAATATTGTAGGCGATCTACGCCAGTAAAAATGAGCAGACTAACTGAAGTTTATTATTGCCTTATCAGTATGTTCCCTGGATAAACATATTTAATTCCTTCTCATTCTGACAAATTTCATTTTAATCCAAACTCAAATACAAACGTTTGTATGTAGATTTATTTCCAGAAATAATGAAACACATTCAACATTAATATAAAATTTGATATTGCATCACTCACCCTTTGCTTTCTGTTTGTTTCATCCTCTGAAGAAGTCTGCGAAAAAATAAATTAAAAAAAATCTTCACTAACAACTTAGAAAAACTAACTCACCAAAACATACCCATTGGAATTTTTGAAATTCTTCGAGTATTTCTGCAAAAATTAATCAGGTATCAGGGAAAGTCTCAAGCAATACTCAATCTTTTATTTTTGCAATTTTAAAGGAATTAAATACCTTAAATCCATTGGTCCTACTAGGCATCGCCTTGAAAGGGTAGTGCTTCTCTTTGCAGTCACCCTCATAACTCAAAATTTCCGTAACACTTTCCGCAGCACCATGATCTACTCTTCTTGCCATCATGATGAAATACTAGAATGCCATTAATCAACAAAGTTCTCGAAATGAAAAATTCAATAGTATTACTGAAACTGCAATGCAGAGAGCCTGTATGAGTGTATGAGCTCAGCTCAAAATCAGTGAATTAAATGAATTGAACAACTTTGAATCAGTTCATTTATAGCTGCAGTCCCGGTAATTCGCCGAATTGATCTCATTCGCTCATTCACGCATTATATATTGAGATTCGGTGTTATTCAAATCACGTAGCAAGCGTTTTAAAATTTTGGAATTAATAATGACAGTTCTACTAACACAAATAATTTGACAGCTGTCATTAGTGTCAAAAGTCAAAACTGCAACTTACAAGGTCAAACAACTTGCACATAGCAAGTGTTTCTAGTGATCTAATGAAAATAAAGTGTTAATTTTGATATTTTCTCTATTTACCATGTGGTAACAAATAGAAAAAATATCGCGAACATTTGATGAAATGAATATAATCGATGTTGGGCTGAAGTGACAACAACAAAGAAAAATATTTCTGTGACTCCCTCGCTTCTGCGGCACCATAGAAATAAAAAATATGTCGACTGTTGCTGTTTGTGGGTGTTGATGGAATTATTTTATATTTTGTTTAAAAATTAATTAAAATGCATATAATTTTAACAAGCAGCTAAGGAGTAAAATTATCAACCTGTGGTATAATCGTTTTACAACTATGATTTAAACGAACACTGATTTTATTCAAAAACTTATCGGTTGTTTACATAAACTGTTACCATGTATGTTTATTCAGGATGCAATCGAATTTTCTCACTTCTAACATTCTGTTTGATTCTGCCGACTAGTTATGGTGAGAAATAATTGGTACGAATTACTGTCGAGAATCCATGATCAAAATAACTTTTCTAGGATACATGTGGCAAGGACAAGATGTTCTGCTGTATTCAACGGATAAGGAAATAAACATATTGAATACATCCAGGGTTGGTGGGGCAAGAATGAGAACCACCAACGTCGTACGGAATCTGACACAAGCTGCAGCTTTAGCGTACAATTACGACAAACAGAAAATTTGTTGGAGCGACCATACACTTGAAAACATACAGTGTACAACCTATCTCGGCTCAGATCCTTCGAATAAGGTATTCGACTTTTGAAAATTTGATTGAACAGTTATAAATGGAAATGTTTTTAGAATTCCGACAACAGTAAAACCGTTATAAGTGGAGTATTGTCAGTAGATGGGCTGGCATGTGATTGGCTGACGAGCAAATTATATTGGACAGACAGCGAAGCTAATCGAATTGAAGTAGCTACAATGGATGGTGACTACAGAAAAGTGTTATTTTGGACAGATTTGGATCAACCACGCACAATTGCATTGATACCACAAAAAGGGTATTGTATTAAAGGTGTATGTATGTCGTTTTTTTATTGTCTTTTTTTGTAGAATTATGGTTTGGACAGATTGGGGCGAAACCCCTAAAATTGAAAGAGCAGGAATGAACGGAGATCCAAATACGAGGAAGAAAATCATAACAAAGGATATATTTTGGCCGAATGGGCTGACAATAGATTACAAGGCCGAAAAAATTTACTGGATAGATGCGCGATTGTCTTTTATCGATGTGATGGACTATGATGGCAAGAATAGACAAAGGATATTGAAAGCAAAGTTTGAATATCCACATTCTTTGACATATTTCCAAAACCGGTTCTATTATACAGATTGGAAAACATGGTAATATTCATATGTGAATTCTAACCTCGAAATGGTATGTTTAAACTTTGAATTTTAGGTCTATACATGGCTTTGATAAAAACTTTCGCCATTCCGTCAAGGAAATAGAGCATTTTCACAATATCGTCCCGTAGATGTGCACGTATGGAATCCCGAAAGACAGGAAAAATACCCCACCCCCTGCGATAAAAACAACGGGGGGTGTTCGCATCTGTGCCTTTTGGCCCCTTATCCGCCGGGATACACTTGCGGTTGTCCTATCGGCATCAAGAACGTAGACAACTTAACGTGTGCTGATGGACCTGAAGAAATATTGCTATTGGCCAGGAGGGCCGATATTTGTGTGGTTTATTTGGATTCTCCGGAATACACTTACAAGGTAGGATTTTTGCTCTGAACGAACACTTTCTAGTAAACTATGTAGAGGAAACTCTATACCTAACATAACCTTAAAACCTCTATTTAGGGCCATTTTAACTTAGTGTTAAGTTTCCTTTAAAATGAATCTCAACTTAAATTACCTTGCACCAGCTGTTTAAGTGACATTTTCATGGCTAAAACTTACCTTAAATTAAAGTTCTCCTATAATGAAAACTTAAATATTTGAGGACGGGATTATAACCTAAAATAATTGGTCAAACTCGAAAACTGACTGCAGAACATTTATTATTTCTATTAGCTTTGTCTTATAATAAATCATTTTGATGATGGATTCATTAAAATTGGTAACAGCCGGCCAGCCAATGAAATGGCTTTATTGAACTAGGGTGAAGTTTCACAACATGAAAAACTTAAATATTACTAGATAGAAATATTCAAGGGTCCCTTACTTAAGATTTTGTTGAGTGACAGTCGTGCAACTGTCAATAAATTTAAGCAACCATTAACTTTAACGGATGCTCAGTTAAGTAATCATTTTAAGGAAAATTGTTGCAAATGGCCCCAAATAGAATAATTTATAACCGAACTCAATATAAAAAGATCGATAAACCTTTGGGACAATATTATACTTGTAAATTATTTATTGCGTACTCTAAGGCAAACATTAATGAAATTATCCAATAATTTCCAGACTGTACCCTTAACAAACTCAAGGTTCGCCGTCGTATCGATTATGACGTCAAAGAAGGATTCATCTACTGGACAGACGACTCGATGAAAAAAATCGAAAGGGCACGACTTGACGGTAGTGAACAACAAGACGTTGTTAACGCAGAAGTTGTGTCACCAGACGGCATAGCCATAGATTGGATATCGAGGAACATCTATTGGATCGACACTGGAGCCGACAGAATCGAGGTTATAACCATAGAAAAAGGTATAGTCACCATCGAAGAATAAGCGTTCTTTTTTCTGATCTCTTTTTTTTTTTTCTTTTTTTTTTTTTTTTCTCTTAGCTTGTTTTACTCTGAAAATAATTCGTTTCAGGCTTCAGGAAGGTTCTAATCAGCGACGATTTGGAAAAACCTAGAGCCATAGCGGTAGCCCAGAAATAGGGTGGTTGTTCTGGTCCGATTGGAGCGATAGAAAGCCGAAGATCGAGAGGGCTAATCTGGACGGCACCGAACGTATAATGATCGTCTCCAAGGATCTGGTCTGGCCCAATGGGGTAACCCTCGACATCGAGGCCAAAAAGATATATTGGTGCGACGCGAAAGAAGACAAGATTGAATTCGCAAACATGGACGGTACAGACAGGAGGGTGTTGATAAATACCGAAGTACCGCACGTGTTTGGCCTCAGTTTGTTGGGTGATTATCTGTATTGGACCGATTGGGAACGGAGAGCCATCGACAGAGCCCATAAGGACTTGGGTAAGGTTACGTTTTGTCAGTTTATTTGATTGTTTTTAGTTTATATAGGTTTCAACACAGTAAACTTAACTTAATTGCCAGATACAGTCAATTTTTTGTTTGGAAACTTGACTCGGTTTAATTATCTTAGTTAACACAACCTCACTTAGGCCCATTTGCACCAATTTCCCTTGAAATGATAACATAAGTAAGCATGTTTTAAAGTTATTGGTTGCTTAAATTAATTAACAGTTGCCGACTGTCACTCAACAGAATCTTAAGTAAGAGACCCTAAACATTTCTATCTAGTGATATTTTAGTTTTTCATGTTGCAAAACTTAACCCTAGTTCAATAAAGCTACAGATGACAGTTGTCATTTTCGACATTTTCGTAACATAACTTGACTGTCATTTTGACAATTTCATGCATCAGTCAACGTTAGATTAGCTTATTGAAATTCCAATTTTTTTGGTTTGTATGTAGGAGATGATTTCCCTTCATTAATGATCTGTAATGATCTTCAAATATCTGAAGTTGCGAAAAATCATTGCTTGGTTGGCAGAACCTGATTTGAAAAAACTCTCTCTACCCAGAGAAAATTTATTATTCATTGAATGAATCTTTGAGGACAAAGGATATTCTAGTCCATTGAATTCTGAGTCTTTTCTGATTCCAAAAGTTTGAATTTTCCCGAGAAAATTCTCTATGAATGAGGAAATACGAAAAAAAATTCTCAAAATTGAGCTCTGTTGAAATACAGACAACTTCGAGGATTTTTCATTAAAAATTCTCATTTTTGGGAATATCCAAGAAGAAAGGCTGATGCTTCTTTTCCAATAGCGTGATTTTCATAATATGATACAGGAGGTCACAAATTCTTAGTTATAAGTGATGAAACATCAAAAAATAGTTTTTTTCAAATTGGAACCTCATTTTTTCGAAGCATTTTCGAAATCTTCGTCATGAAATAACAGGAGCATGCGTCAAAGACTTTTATCCCAAAATGTATATTTTTCGAGATATTCAGGAAAAACGATTTTGTCTTCAATTTTCAATCTCATTCCGAAAAACTGAACTCGTTTGAACTATAAGAAAATATTTTCTTGATAACAGAGATTTCCAAAGATTTCACTTGACCGCTAATTATTTTCCACTAAAATAACACATTCAGAATGAGACAAAATCGTTTTTCCCGAATATTATCTTTTGCTTCGAAAAAATGGGGTTCCTATTACAAAAAAACGATTTTTTTGATGTTTCGTCACTTCTAACTTTGACAAAGAATTTGTGACCTCTTGTGAAAATCACGCTATCGGAAAAGAAGCATCAGCCTTTCTTCTCGGAGATTCTCAAAAATGAGAATTTTTAATGAAAAAATCTGGAAGTTGTCTGTATTTCAACAGAGTTCAAGTTTGAGATTTTTTTTCGTATTTTCCCATTTAAAGAGAATTTTCTCGGGAAAATTCAGACTTTTGAAATCAAAAAGACTCAGAATTCAATGGAGAATCTATTTATGCAATAAGAAATGGGTCTTCCCATTTGAAAAACTAAAGTTGATGTTGCTTCCGGAAAAACCGGAAGTCCTAGAACCTTAAAAAAAATATACGAGAAGTCGTCTTCTTACTTGAAGCTCACCTTTAGAATTTCAATCCTGAATCTTCTGTCTTTCCTAAAAAATATTCTTTTGAGCCATATTCATGAATAACCCTGTATATTCGCCTAGGAAATCCTAATTTCAAAATTTCAACTACTTCCAAGTCGTCATGTAACGCGTCTGTCTTCAATTGTAATGAATCCATCATCAAAATTATTCATTATTAGACGAAGTTAATAGAAAACAACAATTGTTCTACAGTCAGTTTATGAATTCAACAAATTATTTTAGGTTATAACCCCATACTCAAATATCTAAGTTGTCACTACAGGAGTACTTAAATTTAAGGTTAGTTTCAGCCATCAAAATGTCACAAAAACAGCTGCTGCAACATGATTTAAGTTAAGGGTTCATTTCAAGGGAAACTTAACACTACATGAGTTTGGTGCAAACGGCCCTAAGAGGTCTTAAAATACATGGTGTTTCGTTTAATCAACTTTTGGTGACGCTATTCAGAAATTATGACAGATTATAATGACATGCTTAAAATTTGACATTTTTGACAAACAGTTGTCAGACATTGTGCAGTAGGTACCAACCTAACCTTATATATTTTTTGCCACTCAAAATAGTGTCATTTCCAGAATTGCAACATTCTACATATGCTGTTTGTTAGATCCATATGAGTCTTCTGTGATCAAAATAGAGTATTTCAATTTGAAATGTTCCAATTCGGTTGTTGTTTCAGGCAACAGAGAAATCATAGTGGATCAGCTGCCCAACGTGATGGGACTGAAGGTTGTCAATCTGAAAACGAAGATCGGCTTCAACTTTTGCAAGGTCGACAACGGAAACTGCTCGCAGATATGCTTGCCCAAGAAGAACGGCAGGGTGTGCGCCTGCCAAATAGACTATGAGCTGGACGCCGGCGGAGTGGATTGCGTTTAAACCGAAAACTTTTCTTTTGTACACACTTGGCAACAAAATCGGCAGGATCGGTACAGAAAATCGTGGGAACGAGATGAGCTTACCCATCAGCGGAAAGAAGCATGCAAGGTAAAAAGAAAACATCTTATGCAAGTGTTGTTCTCCTATTCGTCAGTTTTTTTTTTTTTTTTTTTTTTTTCAATTGAGATTCTTCCAGCGGTCTAGATTTCGATGGGAATGCGATGAGGATCTATTGGAGCGATAGCAAGTCACGCACCATAATGAGAGCGTTCGTGAACGGGTCCCATCCGCACAAAGTCATCGAATCCGGGCTGAGTTCGCCCAACGGCATAGCAGTGGACTGGTTGAGTCTGAACATCTACTGGACGGACTCCGAATCTCACAAGATCGAGGTTTCTCGTCTGATGGGATCCAGTAGGCGCACGCTTCTTTGTGGCGAAATCTATGAGCCGCACAGCATCGTCCTCGATCCGTTGGCAGGGTGAGTTATCGGAGAAAACTGCGAAATTGATTTTTTTTTTTACCAATGAAAATTGACAGAATTCGTTTTGTTGTACCAAAGGGTCTTCTTGTACTTCCGGTACTTTCACAAATAACTGCGTATGTTGGAATAATATTTAGAACACTTTAAAAAAGGAGGTGGTTTTCTTTGGACCAATTTTTTTTTTGTATGTTACCTCAGAACTTTTGACTGGGTGAACTGATTTTGATGATTTTTTTTTTATTTGAGAGATAGTGCTTGTAGCGATGTCATATTTCAAATGGGTCCACTTCTGCCAATAACATCTATGAGAAAACCCTATAAGTCCTAAATTTGCATAAGTGTGTGCGCCACAAATGAACGAATAACTCAAATATTTTGATCATTGTTTTTATTCATAGGTATGTGTTGATTAAAATTCGAAGTGGGAAGCACACCTACTTTTTTGCTTGGTCGAAATGCTTTTATTTTTGATTTGTCAGTGCATTTTAACTTATTTTGGAATCTTTCATTGTTGAACTTTTCACTTAGTTTTGTTATCATTTTTGCTTTCATTCGTTGAAAATGGTCTGTTGGGTTTAATTATTGCCTTTCTGAATTTGGAGAGTTAAAGATACAAATCCATCTGAATAACATGGCGTCTCCGAAAAAAACTGATCCTGAGGAACGGAGACAAAAATTGGTTGTCCATTATGATGATATTTACACCGATTTGGACAAACAAGATCTGATCGATTTTCCGACTTTTGTTGTCATGTCGAAGACAAGGCAATTTTCAACTTCTTTTCCAACGTTAAAGAAAATGACTTTGTTCAGTTCTACAATATAAATTTTGAGGGGGCATTTCCAAAAATATCATCGGGGTTCCAGATCTTGAGTAATTTGAGAATCGAAGTTGTATTTAGAGACGAAGTAAACGTACCCATTTCTGATTTCAAGTGGTTATTAGGTGGCAGGTATATTTGTGACTTTTTTTCCTCTTTTGATGTTCATTCACCTACTTTATTCGCTTCAGAAGTAAAATAATTTTTATTCTGATTGTAATCTTGTGGGACTCAATACAACAGCTACCTCATAGTGGTGAGTTTTGGATTATTTGCGATAAAATATTAAGAAATTATCCGCAGATAAACGAAATTCTGTTTTGTTTTCCTTCCTACAGTTATTGATTTAATTGTGAATTGAAATAAATTCGAAATTATATCGAAAACAGTGCGAATTGCTCAAGAAAACCGTATAGTTTTTATATCTACGCGTGCCACTAGACACGTTGCTGCTAAAAACGGCAACGTCTAACCTTCCGGCATGTTAGATTTAGTCCGATTGCGACCCTCTTATGGAATTGCGGCAACGTCGCATTTTCAAGCGACCTTCTGGTCTGTTAAATATCGTAGGCCGCGAACTGGGGTGAAGTTTCACAACATGAAAAGCTGACATATCGCTAGATAGAGAGATTGCAACTGTATTAATATAAATATTTCTCAAGGTATATGTACTGGTCTGAGTGGGGCACTTCGAACTCTATAAAAAAAAGCATCGATGGACGGTTCTAATCAAAGGAAGCTCCTGCCTACAACAGGTTCTGCTTCAAGTTTAGCCCTTGACTACCAAGCGAGGAGGTTGTACTGGGTGGAACTAGCAGCTCCTGCAATACTCTCTTCTGATTTAGACGGTAACGACAAGAAATTCGTGTTACGGGGTGGCTCATACAAACCCTCCGCTGTAGCTCTAAACGGTAACGACCTCTATTGGAGCGATTCTGTCAGCAGTAAGTAGGCAAGATTTAAAGCGAGTAACAATCTTCATATCACGAATTTTCAGAAAAAGTCTTCAAGATAAACAAAACGGATCCTAAAGTCAATTTGCAAGACGAAATATACAAACTACCCGATGTTACCAGCAATCTCTTAGTTTACAATCCCGAGAAGCACATTGGAAGCAATCAGTGCTCCGTTAGCAACGGAGGTTGCTCTCATTTATGCTTACCTTTACCCGGGAAAAATCCAGACGATTCAGCAACTTTCACTTGCGCCTGTCCCAATCATTTCACCCTTCAAGAAAACAAGTGCCTACGTGAGTTCTCCAATGTTTAAAAATTTTCGAATTTTATCCGGGAATCTTTTGCAGCTCCCAAAGAATTCATGGTGTACAGCCAGAAGAACTTGACAGTTCGCTTGATGTTAGATACTACTGATTGTCCAGAGGCAGTTTTGCCGATCTCTTCATTGAAAATGGTCAAAGCAATCGAGTATGATCCCGTTCATAACTTCTTGTATTGGGTGAGTTACAAATTGTATTTGTCGAAGTGAGAGTTAATTTATAAAGTTGTCACAAGTTCAGAAAGTAAAAGAAAATTGTTTATTGTCTAAACAGGATAATCCCACTGATAAGACAACATACAGTGCGCAAAAAAATTAACGCACATTCTGAAAATCTCAATACATTGACTTTATAATTTATTTTTTATGTTCTCTCGGGAAGGTTTTGAACGAAACAAGACACATTAAATGGAAAAAAATTCAGGATTTCACCAAATCTTATGTGAAAGAAAAGAAATGAACAATTTTCAAACTAATGAAATGCTGATGAGTGATTGATTACTTGGTATTTCTATCCCTTTGCGTTAATTACAGTTCGGCAACGACGGTTCATACTCGAAATGTGTGATCTTTGATCTAATCCTTCCCAGATTTCTCCAAGTTGGATTCCTAAGTCATTAAGAGTAGCTGGATGATTTTCTGAACTTCTCAGCCTTCTATTGAGGTTGTCCCAAACCTACTCAATCGGATTGAGATCTGGACTTCTTGCTGGCCATTCCATTGGAGAGACTTTAACCTCTTCAAGGTACTCCTGAACGATGCGCGCACGATGGGGTCTGGCATTATCGTCCATAAAAATGAAATTTTCACCAATGTATGGGGCGAATGGCACTACATGCTCTTCAAGAATGTTCCCTATATACTTATCAGCATTAATAGCTCCATTATCAACGACCACTAGGTCTGTGCGAGCAGTCAAAGATATTCCACCCCAAACCATAATCGATCCTCCCCCGAAACCAGTAGTATTCAGGAAATTGCACTGAGCATATCTTTCATGTGGACGTCTGTACACGAGGGAACGTCGGTCATAATGGTAGAGGCTAGACTCATCTGTGAAGAGAACTCTTTCCCAATCAGTCTCTTCCCAATGGATAAGCTCTCTTGCAAAATCCAAACGCGCCCTTCGATGAGCTGGGCCTCTTGCCGCGACACGAGGCTTTAAATCATATTCTCTGAGGCGATTTCTTATTGTCTGAGTGCTAATTTGCACCCCATGAGTTTGGTCAAGCTGATTTTGAAGGAGGCGAGCGGTTGCAAACCGTTGTCTCAACGAAGAAACTCTCAAGTAACGTACTTGAATGGCAGTTGTTACCTGTGGTCTACCCTGTCCTGGTCTTTGGACATTCATACCTGTCTTCCTGAATCGCTGCAACATTCTGGACATACTTGTATGGGAAACTCCAAACCTTTCCGCAATTCTTGTGTATGTCCAACCTTCTTCTCGCAAAACTACCGCTTGGGCACATTCCTCTTGGGTCAAATTGCGTGTTTCCCGTTGCATAGCGATCGAGTGTAGAAAATCAAAAGAAAGAAAAACTATTGATCACTAGAATTGATCGAGAACAACTGATTTTAGAATGGAGCCAATACCTTCAAAATCTGATTATATCATCTTTCTTTATTCCTGCTGGGAAAAAACATCTGTATTGAAGAAAAACGTTGAAAGGATAATATATGCATGCATAATTTTGATAAAAATAATTATCATTGAGAACACCTTCAGTTGTAGAATAAATTTGAGATTTCCATAATGTGCGTTAATGTTTTTGCGCAGTGTATTATATTGTACCAAGTGTATTTTTAAGAAGAAAAATCGATATCTTGTCATCCTTGAACAATTCTAGTTGCACTCTGAGAGACTAGATGGCGCTCAAGTAAATGCATTAGCATCGTTTCCCATTTTGTAGGTTGAAGGGAAATCCCATGCTTTACGAAGGGCGGAAGTTACCGGCACCTTGACTTCCGTGGTAGTGTCTGGTTCAGAAGACGTACACCCCTTCGATCTGGCTTTGGACCCCATCGGGAGGATTCTCTTCTGGACCTGCTCAGCTCAAGACTTGATCAACGTGACTAGATTGGACAATAACATCTCGTTTGGGGTTATCCAGAGGAAGAACGAAAAACCGAGGTTGCTCGCTATACATTACACCAAACGGTAATGATTGTTATTTTGTTTCGATGATTTTGTCACAGTATTCTTTTTCGTAGCCTTTTATTCTACACCGATGTGGGACTTTCGCCCCAAATTGTGAGGATTAGGTTGGACGGAAGTCACCATTTGGTCATCGCTAAGGTAGCTGATGTAACAGCGATTGCTGTTGACGTAGACAATGATTTGTTGGTGTGGGCCCAAGGTCACAGCATATATATCAGTAATATCGACGGAGAGAATCAGTAAGTGCAGACGGATAGCTTAATTTGCAGGGTTATTCACGAATATTATGGCTCTGTAGAATATTTTTAGGAAAGATGCAAGATTCAGGATTGAAATTCTGAAGGTGAGCTTCAAGTGAGAAAACGACTTTTTCTATATTTTTTGTAGGTTCTAGGACGTTTTTCAAATGGGAAGACCCATTTCTTATTGCATGAATTATCCATTGAATTCCGAGTCCTCTTGATTCCATAAGTTTGAATTTTCCCGAGAAAACTCTCTTTAAATGAGGAAATACGAAAAAATCTCAAAATTGAACTCTGTTGAAATACAGACAACTTCGAGGTTTTTTCATTTAAAATTCTCATTTTTGAGAATCTCTGAGAAGTGAGGCTGATGCTTCTTTTCCGATAGCGTGATTTTCTGAATATGATACAGGTCACAAATTCTTTGTCAAAGTTAGAAGTGACGAAACATCAAAAAATCGTTTTATTCAAATCTGAACCCAATTTTTTCGAAGCATTTTCGAAATTTGCGTCAAAAAATAATAGGAGCATGCGTCCAATACTTAGGTTATTATAAATTTTATAGGCCCCGTCACCGATTTCTAAAATATTTTGCACAGTGAATCTATAGGACTTCCTGATACTGCAATCTCAATTACAGCTATGGGGAAGCAGTAATTTTCGAGAAAAAAAATGAATGAAACTCATAAATATACTCCATTTACCTCTGATATAGTCTTATATAGTTTAGTTTAACAAGGTTAGGTTATGTTAGGTTAGGTTAGGTTGATTTTCCGTACCAAAAGTTGAAAAAAAAAACTGTAAAAAATTTTTTTTAAATTGGATTAAAAAAAAATCGATCCGCATCTAGGTTAGGTTTAGTTAGGTTAGGTTCATTTTCCCTACCTCAAGATCACAAAAAAATACAACTGAGCAAGGTACTTTATAATTACCGACTTTCATCCCAAAATGAATAATAATAATAAAAATTGTTATTTATTGATAAAATATTATCAACAGGCCATCGACCAAGGTCCTTCAGCCAACATTAAATTCAAAATACAAACTTAAAAAAAAAAATAACGAGATAGTATATTAGAATCTATGATAGCTTCTGACTTTATTTATTACTCTAAGAGCTGATCTCTCAGCCACCTCCAAGATTTTCATAACAAAATCTTTGCAATTTGAAAATAGATCCCCTATTTTTATTATCGGTCTGCATATGGATTTGAATATTTTTCGAGATATTCAGGACAAACGTTTTTTTTTTTCAATTTTCAATCTCATTCCGAATGTGTTTTTTTCACTGGAAAATAATTAGCGGTCAAGTGAAATTTTTGGAAATCTCTGTTATCGAAAAAATAATTTCTTATAGTTCAGACTAGTTCAGTTTTTCTTTATTTTTCAAAGCTTAGGATAATTTCCGCAAATTTAATTTTGAAGAATTTCTTTTTTCTCATGGTAGGGAAATTTGAATGTTCAGTAATGAAACTGTTACATATTCTGTTGATTATTCTTTCAAAAGCATCAAAAATTATTAAAAATGATTTTTTCTGCATTCCTGAGAATTTTTTTACGTTGACCTCACTAATATTCACATTGAGAACTTCAAAGTAATTGTTGCTTTCGCATTGCAGATGATAATTTAAGAACTTTACCCGTCTGAACTATAAAAAATATATTCGCGATAACAGAGATTTCCAAAAATTTCACTTCACAGCTAATTATATTCCAGTAGAAAAACACATTCGGAATGAAATTGAAGATTGAATACAAAATCATTTTTCCTGAATATCTCGAAAAATATTCATTTTGGGATAATGAAAGTCTTGGACGTATGCTCCTATTATTTTTTGACGAAGATTTCGAAAATGCTTCGAAAAAATGTGATTCCAATTTAAAAAAAAAAAACGATTTTTTGATGTTTCGCCACTTCTGACTTTGACAAAGAAATTTTGACCTTCTGTATCATATCCTGAAAATCATGCTATCGGAAAAGAAGCATCAGCCTTTCTTCTTGGAGATTCTCAAAAATGAGAATGAAAAAACCTCGAAGTTGTCTGTATTCCAACAGAGTTCAATTTTGAGATTTTTTTTTCGTATTTCCTCATTTAAAAAGAATTTTCTCAGGAAAATTCAAACTTTTGGAATCAAAAAGACTCAGAATTCAATGAAGAATCTATTTATGCAATAAAAAACCTAGAACCTCCAGAAAATATACGAGAAGTCGTCTTCTTACTTGAATTTCAATCCTGAATCTTGCGTCTTTCCTAAAAATATCCAATAGAGCCATATTCACGAATAACCTTGTATAATAGATATTGATTGCATCAATCCGATTTAACACCGTCCAAATTCCAGGCACGTCCTTCTGAACGAAAGCAACGCCAAGATATCCCAGCTAACCGTCCACCTAGGTTGGCTATACTGGATCGACAAGGAACTACACCAACTCCAACGCCTAGAACTCATATCCGGCAAGTCCAGATCCACCCTACCCATCCAAGCGTCCCGCATAACCGACCTCATATCGGTCAAAAACCCCGATCGCACCCACCCCTGCTGGCACAACCAGAAAAAATGCTCCCACTTCTGCATCATGAACAGCACTAGCGCCGAATGCGCATGTCCGCAGGACAAGGTCCTCAAGGATGATCGGAGGACTTGCGTATCTCTCCCCAGCTGTGGTAACGACTATTACTTCACATGCTCTCTCTCCCAGTCGAACAAAAGAGACTGCATCCCCATAGCTTGGAGATGCGACATGCAAAAGGACTGCAAAGACGGTTCTGACGAAATGGACTGTACTACCTGCAGCCAGAACCAGCACAGATGCAACGATGGGCAATGCGTCGACAACGTAATCCTCTGCGACGGTCTCCCCCAGTGTAAGGATGGCTCGGACGAAGCTAAATGTTGCCACAACAGTTTTCAATGTCCGGAGACCGAAACTTGCATTTCGTACTCTTCCGTTTGTGATGGCATCGAGAATTGTCCTAACGGTGCCGATGAATTGAATTGCGACCGAACAAACTCCGCAACTGTCGTTACAGTCATCTTAGGCATCTTGGTTGTCGTTATGAGTTGCTCGTTGATTTTCTACTGTTTAAAGAAGAAATTCACAACTGTTGATAAAATCGGAGATTACTCAGATGACGCTTTAAATCCTCTTCAAGCCGGAAATCAACTTAAGAACGCAAGGAAAGGTATACCGGATGTTGTAAGGATGTCGATGTTGAACGGAAGCAACAATTCGACTTGCGATAGGAGTCATATCACTGGAGCCTCGAGTTCTATAGTTGGTTCTAGCTCGTGTTATCCGAGGGAGACTTTAAACCCTCCCCCGAGTCGAGCGACTACCCACGCTTCGACCAGGGGTAGCAGCCCTTCTTCGAGGTATCGTCCGTATCGTCATTACCGGTCAATAAACCAACCCCCACCCCCCACTCCTTGCTCGACAGATGTCTGCGATGAAAGCGACTACAACTACCCATCCAGAAAGTACGATTCTGGGCCTTTTCCACCACCTCCAACTCCGAGGTCGCATTGTCAGAGCGAAAGTTGCCCCCCTTCGCCCAGTTCGAGGTCTTCGACTTATTTTAGCCCTTTGCCCCCCCCACCGTCGCCGGTGATTTCCCCCAGACACTACCATACGTAAGTATGCAGAGTACCGACAAGTCCTTATCGACGAACTTAAGACTGATTTAATTTATCTCGATCAAGTCGCGGAATATTTATTTTTTAATATGTAGAATGTACAGTTTCTTGTTGTAAGTACCTTATTCGGGAAGGAGAGAGGTTTAACCTCATTTTTGAACTTCAGGTAGTTCATATGTCCCGAGCGATTCACAATATTAACGATGTGCCTTGCTCCTTTGAGAAATGTCAGAATTTTAATGTTTTACGGGGTGGGACTTTCGATGTTTGTAAGGTTATGAATCATCCAATTTATAACAGTTGTAATAGTCTCAAACAAAATTAATATTTCTTCTATCAATAACTTGAAAAACGCTGATAAATTCCAATTTTTCTTTTCAACCCCCCAGCTGAATCACAACGAAATGTTTTTATGCTGAATTCAATTCTGAAACAGTTTTAGTTTCACATTAAAACAACACAACGCAACTTTTCAGAATTTAATTAGGTTTTTTCATTCAGTTTTCATTTATATTCAGGTAACCTTGAAACAAATAAGTTATGGTAACTTTAACAAAAGTGGGATAGGGCCACAACCAAGGGGTTGAAAGTTATTTTAAATTTCAAAGCCCAAAAATGTGAAAGTTAGAAAGCAATCAACAGGTTGCAGGGTTATCATTCTAAATTATTGCATGAAAAGATTTCGATTTCATTCCGGAACTTCAAATGATTATTTGCAAATTGATGTGGTTCAGTTAAAATAGACTTTTTTCCCTTTACAACTATTGCAGGTAACTTTCATAGTGTTGTTCCTTCAAAGGTTTAACTTCGCCAGATTATCTTTTTCTTATAATACATTTTAGTTGTTCCTTCATTCAGTAAATTCATAAATAGTAAAGAAAAATAAAGCGATTCAACTTTACCACATCAAACAATTATTCCCCATATTTTGGCAATTTCTCCCTTTTCACCAAATTCTGTCTGCGCCTCTGGATCAAATTCACCAAGTGCCTTAGAGAAATTTACCTTTCCCAACGTCGTTCATATTTGTGGTAACAGAATAAACTTAAGAGCAAAGATCCTGGACGTCGCTTAACTTTTTTGCGATATTTCTTCAAATTGGGTACTCCATGAAAACATCGAAATTATCCACCCTGTATTTGAGAAGATGGAAAATTTGGAAACGCTGATCATTACGAATGAATAATGTTATAAATATTTTTTTTTTCGTAAAATATGGTTTCATATTTTGTCTATGTTGCTATGATCGATAGCATTGTTTTATATTTTTTCGAATGAATTCGAAAGAAATACGAATGAAGGTTTACTTATTCGTAAGTAAACTTCATTCAGCAATCGATCAATTTGTCTTGTCCTAGATTGATATGAATGTCTTTAAGTTAAATTTTCAATCAGGAATGAGAACATAATAAGAAATTAAAACAATGTGAAATTATATTTTGTGATCCATATGTTGAATTTATTCATCACAAGAATCTCAGTTATGTTGTTATTGTTAAAATTGTATGTCTTGAGGCAACATACAGTTTGAAGGGTGAACAAGCGCTTCCAAATTTTTATTATATTTTCTTACCTTCTTATTTGAATGTGTAGATACGAGTTTTTGTTAATTTTTCCTTTTTACACGTTATTTAGAATGTTAAACTCATTTTATGAACAAATTAATTATAAGATTCCGAGAATGTTATCCTTTCCTTACCTAGCAAAAAAAAACAGAAATACACCAAACGAATACCTTATTTTTAGCCTTTTCCTAAACTTCCCAAAAAAGAAGGGGTTTCTAATATTTGGTTTAGGTAATTTGAATTTTTTTATTTCAAGTAGTGAAATATATTTCTTGATAATTTAATATTTTCCCATCAATTTTAATTGAATAAACTCTGGGTGTTTGGTTCAGTTTGTTTGCGATTAAAATAAAGAAAATTCTTTTCAAGGGGATTTATCGACTTTACTTCACAATAAATGCTAATACATAACAAAAGGTGGAGGTAGAAGGGATTTTTTAATCCTCGCAATATTTAATATACGCTAGCATTTTGTTTTTTTTTTAGAAAATTGTCAAATATCTCATTTTTTGAAACAAAAAAGAAAATAATGAGTATATGATTTTGTGGTATCGGTAGTCACAGAACACTTACATAGGTAGGGGTAGGGATCATAAAAAAGGGAATTCTCATGGATAACTGTTTCGTTCTTTTAATTCGATTTGGTACATGAATTTTGAGAATTCAAGGTATATTCTTCTTTTACGAATATCTCTAATAGTTGCATTCCATACATAAGCGATTTTCAGTTGTCGAGAATCGACACTATTCGGCAAAGGAAAACCGATACTTTCAAATGTATCACACACCCCTAGACTAAGCCTTAACCTCACAAATTTGACAACTCTAGAAAGAGACAAACTCGGAACCATAGAATATAAAGTACATCCCAAAACCATAGACGACCACAGAACGCTACATAGCCGTTTTTTTGCGACATACCTTTCTGAATATTCATTTGAAAGCAATAAAATTACGTCATAGATTTGAAGATCACTTATGCTTTCACAGCAATGTCGTCTGAAGAAAGAAAAACGTTCGTGTAATTGACTGAAGTCTATTAATTGAATAGTTTTGTGGTGTCTTGCAGGAAAAGGTATATTTATTGAATTTTAATAGCTGGTTCCAACTTTTGAACTAAATAAATTTGTTTCGAAAGAAGCGATTCATCAGTAAAATGAGTTTCTCACTGTAACCTTTCAGGAGTCCTCATTCTGAATTTTTTATTTGAAGAAATGAAGGTAGCAGATTTCACCAGAAGGAAAATATTTCAGAATATAAAATATTTTATTTTCTATGGAAAATTTGAACCTTTATTTTTCTTTCTTATTGGTAATTTGATATTTCAATATTCGACTTGAGTAAGTTTGAGATATCCTCAAATGAAACCGTTCAATTAGTTGGGTCGAAATGAAGTCGCTCAAATATTCATAAAATATATTTTCATCTTTGAACAATCAGTCGCACTTATCTTATCAGTAAATATGTAACAGAAACAAAACACAACGTGGCAATTCCGTATACGACGCAAGCGCTCGAAGAATCTCTCGAAGCCTCCAAACTTTCCCTTGTAACATCCTCCTGGCATCTGATTATGGTGTCCAAATCGAGAAAACTCATCAACCTCCCATTCATATCCAACGGAGATATGCAGTAGTTTTCAGACAAGAACTCTGAAATACTCCCGTTTACCAATGGACCCTCCAGAAGATTCTTAACTTGGCAGTTGCAAGGGAAATGATTCGATTTTATTATGAGCTTATGCACAACGATATTCAAAGTCTCGCTTCTGGGTATCTCTAATATGTGGTTCCCGTGGAGTTTTAAAGTGCCTATATTGTGGTCTTGAGATATGTTCATGCCGAGAATCGTGTCGATTTTGTTGTTTATGAAGTTTAGTACTTTTATGTTTGTGACGCCGTCGAAGGCTTCGCTGTCTATGACTCCCAGATCGGATTCTTGTATGGAGAACACGCCTATGTTGATCAAACCCCTGAAAGTGGTAGCGTCCACCCCTGGCAGATCCATAAAGGACAACCTTAAATGTTCCACCGTGTCCAAACCGCTGAACGCGTCGGGTTCTATGATCCGGATGCCGGATGGAAAGCACAACTTCTCGACACTGATCAAACCACTGAAAGCGTTGCTTTCCAACCTCACGATAGGATTGTTCGACAACACTATGGTTTTGAGGTTAGTCGTACCGGCGAAAGCGTAGGATTCCACTCTGGTGATCTTGTTGTGGCTCAGATTAATTGACGTGATGTTTTGAAGTCCGGCGAATGAAAACCTTGGGACAGTTGTCAAGGGGGTTTGTTGGATCGACAGTTCTTTGAGCCTGGGCAAGCCTCGGAAAGCGAAAGGTTTTATGGTGGTTATGTTGTTGCCGTCCAGATGGAGCTTGCGCAGGTGTTTCAACCCGCCGAAGGCGTCGCTTTTGATGACTGAGAAGTTGTTTCTGGTCAGCGAAAGGTGTTCGACGGTGATCGGTAGCAGCTTGAGTGGGATGGTTTGAAGTCCTCCAGAATTGCAGAGCACCTGAAAAGATTGGTAGATGAGAAACTTACGTCAACGAATCAACGCAAAAAAATTAACGCACATTATGGAAATCTCGAATTTATTCTACAACTGAAGGTGTTTCTCAATGATAATTATTTTTATCAGAATTATGCATGCATCTGTTATCCACTTTCAACGTTTTTCTTCAATACAGATGTTTTTTCCCAGCAGGAATAAAAAAAGATGATTTTATCAGATTTTGAATGTATTGGCTCCATTCTAAAATCAGTTGTTCACGATCAATTCTAGTGATCGATAGTTTTTCTTTAGTTTTATTTTCTTCACTCGATCGCTATGCAACGCGAAACACACAATTTGACCCAAGAGGAACGTGCCCAAGCTGTAGTTTTGCGAGAAGAAGGATGGACATACACAAGAATCGCAGAAAGGTTTGGAGTTTCCCATACAAGTGTGTCCAGAATGTTGCAGCGATTCAGGGAGACAGGTATGAATGTCTGAAGACCAGGACAGGGTAGACTACAAGTAACAACTGCCATTCAAGAACGTTACTTGAGCGTTTCTTCGTTAAGACAACGGTTTACTTCCGTCAAAATCAGCTTGAGCAAACTCATGGGGTGCAAATTATCACTCACACAATAAGAAATCGCCTCAGAGAATATGATTTAACGCCTCGTGTCGTGGCAAGAGGCCCAGCTCTTACCCCAGCTCATCGAAGAGCGCGTTTGGATTTTGCGAGAGAGCATATCCATTGGGAAGAGGTCGATTGGGAAAGAGTTCTCTTCACAAATGAGTTTAGATTCTGCCTTTACCATTGTGATCGACGTTTCCTTGTATACAGACGTCCACACGAAAGATATGCTCAGTGCAATTTCCTGAATACTACAGGTTTCGGGGGAAGAACGATTATGGTTTGGGATGGAATTTCTTTGACTGCTCGCACAGACCTAGTGGTCGTTGATAATGGAGCTATGAATGCTGATAAGTATATAAGGACAATGGCATGTAGTGCCATTTGCCCTATACATTGGTGAAAATTTCATTTTTATGGACGATAATGCCAGACCCCATCGTGCGCGCATCGTTCAGGAGTACCTTGAAGAGGTTGAGGTCTCTCGAATGGAATGGCCAGCAAGAAGTCCAGATCTCAATCCGATTGAGCAGGTTCGGGACAACCTCAATTGAAGGCTGAGAAGTTCAGAAAATCATCCAGCTACTCTTAATGACTTAGGAATCCAACTCGGAGAAATCTGGGAAGGATTAGATCAGAACATTTTAAGATCACTCATTTTGAGAATGAACCGTCCTTGCCGAGCTGTAATTAACGCAAGGAATGGAAATACCAAGTATTAAATCACTTTTCAGGGTTTCAGTATTTTGAAAATTGTTCATTTCTCTTCTTTCACATAAGATTCGGTGAAATCCTGAATTTTTCTTCCATTTAATATGTCTTGATTCGTTAAAACCTTCCCGAGAGAACATAAAAAATAAGTTATAAAGTCAATGCAGAGTTAACTTTCATTAAAATTGAGATTTTCAGAATGTGCGTTAATTTTTTTGCGCAGTGTAGTTGAGTGATGTGCTTGTATGTCAAAACGTTCAGACCTTTGAGCATGAAACAAGTATTGTATATTCTATGGTTCTGAGTACACGCGTTACCTCAAAAATGTCAAATTTCAAACAGTCCATGAACTCATGAATTTATATGTTTGCTGTACGCCATCAAAACTCAAGATCTTTCTTGAATTTCCAATTTTATATTAATTCTAATGAAAATTGTTGAAGAACTAATTGAACATTGTTAAAGATGCCTATTAATAAATATCAAAATGATAAGCTAGACATAATAAGATCCGTACCCATTTCGAATACTCGTTTTCAGGGCCATGAAATTCCTCACGATGGTTTAAAACCGTCGTTAACTATTAACGATCTGTAATCGGTCCCACAAACTACTTAAATGATTCATTTGGCAGTTTAGGGATTACCGCTTGAGCTCACATTCGTATAAGATTGAAATGCCGTTTGTGGGTAAAATTCTCGGCTTGGTTCGGTGTATTTCCTAATTTGCCTAGGTTATTCCCGATTCCCAGTGTGATTCTCTGTAATTTGCTAGTTACCACGATAACTCATTATTATTATATTTCTCTATTTCAGTATCGCAATGAGTTCATTACAGTACTGAAAGCAGTGCTGTAATGAACTAATTACAGAATTGTTTTCAGTTTTCATTTTATGGTTGTCAACACTGACACAATTTTCGACACACGTCAATTCAAATTCCGTGATCTGTCAATTTCACAGTCACACCAACTGTCAAGATACAATTCAAAAGTCACTAGGATGTATAATTTGAATTTATCAATGATTTTCGAGAGTTTTTCGCAAAAATTGACTGAAATAGAGAAAATATCGTCTAATACTCGTTGCAGAATGCAATTCAAACACTCATGCGTTCCAATTTCGCATTCGTGTTGGAATAGGGTCCCATTCTGCAACTTTGTTTTAGAAAAGACTATCGTACGATCTACTGTTCATTACTATCTCGTTATTTTGAAAGTTTGATGTATTATTTTTCAGAAAGGACTTCGAATATGAATGATTCTGTGTTGAAAGCATTCACCACGAAAATGAACATGATTAAAACTCTTACGAAGAAGGTATAATAGATCATCTAGAAAACGAGGTATATTTCAGATTTTTTTTTACAGAATCATTGGCATTGACGTCATGCTCGAAAACTAGAAAGAAGCGAGATAACATGACATGGGTGGTCCAGTAATGACGCCGTTCTTGATACCGTCACTCCGATTCTTGCGTCAGTTGGATTCTACAGGAGGCATATATATGTAAGTCCTAAGTTAATATGCGCATTGTGATACTATTAGGGCGAAGTTTCGAATTCCTGAAAAACTGCCAAATGAACATATTTCGTTTTAATCGTGACGTTTAATTGAGGTTATTCAAAAGTCAACTTCATTTTTCTAATACGAGGTATATTTTCTAGTTGCAGATTCTCAATCTTCGTAAAGAGTGATTACTTTCGTTTGAAACTTTTTTTAATTTCTTTTAATCAATGAGAACTTACGCCCCCAATAACTCCTCCCTTGTTACGCCTATGAAAGGCTTCAGGGCGATCAGGAAAAGAAAAAACTGACTGATACCTCGGTTATATTTCTCGGAAAATCAAATTTTTTGCAAATCTTACAAGAGAGTTTCCCAGGAAAAAATTGAATGTTGTAAATTATTGTGAAGTATATTTTCTCTCGTACCTGCGTCTGAGATAAACAGATGCATTCTGGAGGACATGAAATTTCCACTTCTGACAGGCTAGTGGTAGCAAGAAGGCAAAGAATAATGAAGATACTCGTTGTGGTGCATTTTCTTGAAGGCATCTGAAAAAAAAGCCAGAATTAATTATCGAAAATCTATTTTTTGTACAATCGATGTTCGAAGTGGACATGAAATTCCTACGCATCAGTGCGAAAGGTGTTGAGAAACTAGGAATTTTTCGTATAATTTGCGAATAGTGCAAGATATACTTCGTTTTCAATAAGACGGAGCTCCTCCTTACAACTACGCCCTGTGAAATTATACACTGCGCAAAAAAATTAACGCATATTAGGGAAATCTCAAATTTATTCTACAACTGAAGGTGTTCTCAATGATAATTATTTTTTATCAGAATTATGCATGAATATGTTATCCACTTTCAACGTTTTTCCTCAATACAGATGTTTTTTCCCAGCAGGAATAAAAAAAGATGATATCAGATTTTGAATGTATTGGCTCCATTCTAAAATCAGTTGTTCTCGATCAATTCTAGTGATCAATAGTTTTTCTTTCGTTTGATTTTCCACACTCGATCGCTATGCAACGCTAAACACGCAATTTTACCCCAGCCCATCGAAAGGCGCGTTTGGATTTTGCGAGAGAGCATATCCATTGGGAAGATTCCGATTGCGAAAGAGTTCTCTTCACAGATAAGTCTAGATTATGCCTCTACCATTGTGGTCGACGTTCCCTTGTATACAGACGTCCACATGAAAGATATGCTCAGTGCAATTTCCTGGTTTCGGGGAAGGATCGATTATGGTATGGGGTGGAATATTTTTGACTGCTCGCACAGACCTAGTGGTCGTTGATAATGGAGCTATAAATGCTGATAAGTATATAAGGAAAATTCTTGAAGAGCATGTAGTGCCATTTGCCCCATACATTGGAGAAAATTTCATTTCTATTGACGATAATGCCAGACCCCATCGTGCGCGCATCGTTCAGGAGTACCTTGAAAAGGTTGAAGTCTCTCGAATGGAATGGTCAACAAGAAGTCCAGATCTTAATCCGATTGAGCAGGTTTGGGACAACCTCAATAGAAGGCTGAGAAGTTCAGAAATCATCTAGCTACTCTTAATGACTTAGGAATCCAACTCGGAGAAATCTGGGAAGGATTAGATCAGAACATTTTAAGATCACTCATTTTGAGTATGAACCGTCGTTGCCGAACTGTTATTAAATCAAGGAGTGGAAATACCAACTATTAAATCACTTATCAGCACTTCAGTATTTTGAAAATTGTTCATTTCTCTTCTTTCACATAAGATTCGGTGAAATCCTGAATTTTTCTTCCATTCAATGTGTCTTGTTTCGTTCCAAACCTTCCCGAGAGAACATAAAAAATAAGTTATAAAGTCAATGTAGAGTTAACTTTCATTAAAATTGAGATTTTCAGAATGTGCGTTAATTTTTTTGCTAGTGTATTAAAGCTCACTTCCTATTCCTCATTCAGAATTTGGCAGTGATAACACCTACTCCTTGGGTTGAGGATATTTTGGCTCACAATTGTGCTTAAAATATCGCCCTTTCCATATAAATTATTGTTCAGTTCCGCAATTTTCTCTGACAATTATGTAATTGTCCTGGCAAATTTTCTGATTGACATCCTGTATGCAGGACCAATATTGTGCCATTTTTCATAACGTTCTCAACGACAGAAAATCCTTATTTTCCATTTTGAAACGTGAGAACCGTTAGTAGGGAAACGCTTGTCTAAAAGCCCTGAAAAAATCATTTTACAGCAGAAGCCTGCAGCGAAATAGTGAAACGAGTCCGTTGGGAAAGAGAGCTGTTGGCCAGTGCCCACTAGATTCCCCGAATGAACGAAAGAGCTTGTTGATTCAGCTACCGACAATAAGCCCGTATCGAATATCTGGATTTCGGAATATCGAGTGACTGTCCGGCAGAGGGAAATCCGACCCATTCACAAATCATAACGTCCATAACTTTGTTTCGTTCGCTCGCTGTTTATGTTTAACCTTCGGCGACCCTCTCGAAAAAATTTCGTGGAATTGTACAAGCAGAGGGTGGGTCGTGGGGTATACACAAATCGGATGAAAACGCTCGGAATTCCTGGATTTTACGGTTCGCATTTCTGTTTCTCCCTCGTTTTTCAACGAATTCCTAAAAAAAGAGGTGGTTGGACTGTATGGTTTTTTGTGTTTGTTACCTCGGAACTATTTTTTTCAATTGAAAATCTGGTGTTTGTAGTGTATTCCTATTTCAATTTGGTCCATTTCTGATGATATTGACGATGGTATTCATGGGAAAACCAGATAAGTTTTGAATTTTTATCCGAATTATGCATGAATATGTTATCCACTTCCAACGTTTTTCTTCAATACAGATGTTTTTTCCAGCTGGAATAAAAAAGATGATATTATCAGATTTTGGATGCATTGGCTCCATTCTAAAATCAGTTGTTCTCGATCAATTCTAGTGATCAATAGTTTGTCTTTCGTTTTTCTACACTCGATCGCTATGCATCGCAAAACAAGCAATTTGACCCAAGAGGAATGTGCCCAAGCGGTAGTTTTGCGAGAAGAAGGGTGGACATACACAAGAATTGCAAAAAGGTTTGGAGTTTCCCATAGAAGTGTGTCCAGAATGTTGCAGCGATTCAGGGAGACAGGTATGAATGTCCGAAGACCAGGACAGGGTAAACCACGGGTAACAACTGCCATTCAAGAACTTTACTTGAAAGTTTCTTCTTTGAGACAACGGTTTGCAACCGCTCGCCTTTTTCAAAATCAGCTTGAGCAAACTCATGAGGTGCAAATTAGCACTCAGACAATAAGAAATCGCCTCATAGAATATGATTCAAGGCCTCGTGTCGCGGCAAGAGACCCAGCTCTTACCCCAGCCCATCGAAGGGCGCGTTTGGATTTAGCGAGAGAGCATATCCATTGGGAAGAGGCCGATTGGGAAAGAGTTCTCTTTACAGATGAGTCTAGATTCTGCCTCTACCATTGTGATCGACGTTCCGTTGTATACAGACGTCCACATGAAAGATATGCTCAGTGCAATTTCCTGAATACTACTGGTTTCGGGGGAGGATCGATTATGGTATGGGGTGGAATATCTTTGACTGCTCGCACAGACCTAATGGTCGTTGATAATGGAAATATTAATGCTGATAAGTATATAAGGAACATTCTTGAAGAGCATGTAGTGCCATTTGCCTCATACATTGGTGAAAATTTCATTTTTATGGACGATAATGCCAGACCCCATCGTTCGCGCATCGTTCAGGAATACCTTGAAGAGGTTGAAGTCTCTCGAATGGAATGGCCAGCAAGAAGTCCAGATCTCAATCCGATTGAGCAGGTTTGGGACAACCTCAATAGAAGGCTGAGAAGTTCAGAAAATCATCCAGCTACTCTTGAAGACTTAGGAATCCAACTCGGAGAATTCTGGGAAGGATTAGATCAGAACATTTTAAGATCACTCATTCCGAGTATGAACCGTCGTTGCCGAGCTGTAATTAACGCAAGGGGTGGAAATACCAAGTATTAAATCACTTACCAACATTTCAATATTTTAAAAATTGTTCATTCTCTTCTTTTACATAAGATTCGGTGAAATCCTGAATTTTTCTTCCATTCAATGTGTCTTGTTTCATTCAAAATCTTCCCGGGAGAAAATAAAAAATAAGTTATAAAGTCAATGTAGAGAAAGTTATCTCTTCTTTCATTTCTCTTCTTTGACAGAACATTCGGTGAAATCCTGAATTTTTCTTCCATTTAATGTGTCTTGTTTCGTTCAAAACCTTCCCGAGAGAACATAAAAAATAAGTTATAAAGTCAATGTAGAGTTAACTTTCATTAAAATTGAGATTTTCAGAATGTGCGTTAATTTTTTTGACCAGTGTAGTACGTTATTTTCTCTGATTCATTGAACTATTATTTAAATTAATGGAATTACAAGACTGAGCATAATGAAGAGATTCGATACAGAATTAGAGGCACAACATTTTTTCGAGTTTTTTAATTTTCCAATTCACATCGAAATGTTTACAGTAGATGAGTTATCAATGTTCATCCTGTCGAGTTCCATTCATTCAACTCACTTGGTGTATAAATAAGTAAAAACGATATCGGAGCAGCTGAATTTTTCATTGTCACCCAAAAAAATTAATCATTTTGTTAAAAATAATTGTTTGTACCTCAAAGTCGAGTATACTCTAATCGTAAGCGATATCACTCTGCACGAATAAATGAGTTCAGTCTCGACAGCATTTCGCTAGCACGCCTCGAAGGTGAAACAAAAATGAACTTTTTCTGCCATCTATTCCGCCAGCTGACAACCTAAAGCTGTTGTTATAAATTCAGAAAGGGCTCCTTAGGGCCACCCCCGAAAGGAATCGAAAGGGAGGGACCTCCTTCCCGATATCCCTCAACACGTCATATGCTCTGAATCGAAGAGATGACTCCGAAATGTTAAAATTCAATTGTCGAAAAACATCGAATCGGCGAAACGGGCAGAACGAAAAAAAAACGCGCAATAATTCAGGAAAAGTGCCCCGTAAGAGAAAAATGAGACCGGGATATGGGGTGGAAACAGGCCAAATCTAGTGGAAAAAATGGATAAGGAAGTGATAATAGAGTAATATGGGGAGAGGTTGCCATATTACTCTTTTCTGATGCCAAAAGTTGACTCGAACTTAGTCTGAAGAGGGATTCATCTCCGATGTTTTCACGACCCCCCCAGTTTTGATGCTGAACTGGTTTTTACCTGTTGAGTTATGAGGAAATCGCGTCGTGTTAACTTCAAAGTTTATGCGGAAACTTTTCATTCTGTAAGAATGATCGTACATTATTTCACGTAATTAACACTGTATTCAAATACTGCAATCACTTCACCTCAAAGACGTTACGAAACGTGACTCAAATACATGAATATCCTAAAAATGAGTATCGTTAATTTGCCCCTAAATTCGAGAGTTTAATTTTTTTCATGGATCCAGATGATGAGAACCTAACCAAACTCTCATCGAAGAATCCTTAAAGGACACTCTTCCTAATAAAAAGAGAATAATAGAAATCGGTTGGCGTGATATTTAGTTATTCTTCCATTACCGCGAACATACTTGATGCAATTTAACACTTATCTGTACTCCCCGTCAATAAATTCCGGACAAGCAAAATTTTTGTCAAATTCAACACCTTGTATCTTTTTTCGTGATTGTCCGATTTTGTTGAAATTTTCACCAGGTATAGTATTGAGTCTTGTTATATTTACCTGAAATTTACTTAGCGAAAATACCTGTAGTTCATCCGTTATACAGGGTGAAACAAAACCTTGTTTTATACCCTTCATTTCTAAACACCCTGTGGTGAATTTGAGGCGGAAAATTTGATATCGTTTAGAAGCAATTCGGAAATGCATTGAAAGTATGCCACGTCGTATGGTAGAAGTGATTAGAAAGCGAGGTGGAAATACATGCTATTAATTTTCAGATGTTTGTTTATGTTTGCTAGTCGATAAGGTATTGTAATGTTTTAAATTGTTATAAAAATTGAAAAATGCAACACTTTCTTTGAAAATGTGGATCTTTTTTTAAAAGCAGATACTGAAGGAAATCCAAATCCATTTTGTTAAGAAAGGATCACACTTCAAACTCAAACTGGATGATATCAAATTTTCCGCCTCAAATTCACCAAAGGGTGTTTAGAAATGAAGGGTATAAAACAAGGTTTTGTTTCAGCCTGCATAACGGATGAACTACAGGTATTTTCGCAAAGTAAATTTCAGGTTAATATAACAAGACCCAATACTATACCTGGTGAAAATTTCAACAAAATCGGAGAACACGAAAAAAGGTACAGGGTGTTGAATTTGACAAAAATTTTGCCTGTCCGGAATTTATTGACGGGGAGTATATTAGTTTGCACGGTTATTTTTGAAATTCGATTCAGTGTTAATTGAAATAAATTGAAAAATTCCAATCGCAACTGATTTTCGTCTTTTTTTCAGAATGAAAAATGTTGACCAACGAAGAAATCATGGATGTTTTTCAGTTCAGGTGAGAATATTTCTTGATATATACTTCTTTCTAAATTTGCAGCTATTTGGAAATACAAATGGGTATACAGTGCATCCCAAATTCTGTTGGATACATTTTAAGCCAGAAATTCATGGGTTACTTTTTCACGATAAAGTCAAAGGTGCTTTAATTTTTTTTTATATATCGTCAGCCCAATTCGTTAACCTGCCGAATCCATTTTAAACAATGAACTTAGCAGGTGAACGAATTAGTTCGACGATATGTTAAACTTCGGAAGTTACAGGGTGATTTTGAAATAATTACGTTTTCGAGGATACTGTGTATCTCGAGAACTTCTTATGATATTTTCAAGATAAAAGCGGTTTTCGAGGGATATTTTTACGTAGAAATCATTGGCGTACACCGCCTGGGTTATCGTTTATACTGGGTTATAATTCAAACTTTTTTTTATTGAAATAATATATTACACTTGGTGTCTAAGAATAATTTGCATAATTAAACTTCGAATTTTATACTTGAATTATTTCTTGCTTTTTGATTAGAAATAAATGCAAACTCTATATTCGCTATATACGGTCTAAATTCTCGCAGATATTATTGATATAGATCTTTGGAAGAAATTTTGATAATCTCACAAGGCTAGAAGATTAAAAAAAAATAAAGTTTCGAATTCATTCTAAACGCTATTAAACAAATGTTTAAATAAATAAATAAAAAGAAAATTCAAATTATGTTTGGAACATGATGACGAAATTTCGAACAATTTCTTTCAATGTTTAGGTCACAATATCTGCTGTGAGAATTGTTAAAATAATTATTGTTGTTATTTCTGTTCATTTCTTGTATCCTGAATTAAACGAATTCAGGTATAAAGTTCGAATTTTAATGATGAAAATTATTCTCAGATACCAGGTGCTCATATTACAATGCTTATATACAGGGTGTTCCATCTCACACGAGACACCCTGCATATTTCTTATCTCATAGTAATTGGAATTATTTAACGAAACACGTCGAGTGATTTTGGACCTTTCGATGTATATTTGAGGCTTGGACGAGCAACCCTCTAAGAGGGGGCTGTTCAACCCCTCAGAATTGAATAAAGGGGAGTTTTGAAAAGATACTTCATTTGACAGGTGACGAAAGCGGTTCATTGAAATTACGTTTTTTATGCATCGTTGTAGAGAGGCTTGCATGATTTTCAAAATGAAGTACAGTTATACTTCAGAGGAGTTGAGTTCAACTCCTTTTCTCTATTCATTATTTTGAGGGGTTGAAGCGCCCCCTCTTAGGGATTGCTCGCTCAAGCCTCAAATAAACCTCAAAAGTGTTTCGGGAAATTTTTTCAATCACTAGATATGTGATAAGAAACATACGAGGTGGCTCGTCTGGGAACAACCTGTATATTATTTCTATCAGAAACAATTAATTATGCAATTTGAGGGTGAAATAATATTTCTTTTATTTTTCATAGATGTTTACAACATGTTCATGCTGTTGACAGTTCCACAAAAATTTAAAAAAGTTAGAGATGCCTTGAATTTCACCCAGAAGAACGGTAGATTTTGAACTGGCTGCATTGGAACTTGGATCACAGACCTACAAATACTCTGGAAAAATGTAGGATTGAAATTTCAATGAACCATCAAATCCTAGATGAACGCTCCTGAAACTGAGCTTGAGTGTTTTTATAAATGACAATTCCGGAGATATTGGTAGTTGAGTGAAAAAGGGTCCTTTTGCATTCAAAATGGGATATCTCGAAGACAAATGGTCATTTCCGAGGGTGGTGAAAAATCAAATTAGACCTGAATAAACAGGCTGTGCGGGCTTTGCATCGGTCTAGCTCAAAAAAAATTTTCCATGCGCGTAGAGCAAAAGTAAAAATTTAAAAAAAAAAAAAAATTTTCTTCGTGCTTTATCCGAGGATTACAGGGCTGCCGGTAGTCTGAAAAATTGTTCATCAATAAATTCAGGAACTGAGTCTTCAAGCTTCAAAAGTTGATTTTTTCATTTCTCAAATGACCATTTTCACTGAGATACAGCCAGTTGAAAAACACAAAAAAATTTGGAAAACTTTTCTGTTCCTTTAATTGAAGAGTGGAAATTCAAAAGGGTCTAAGTGCCACTTTCACGAAATTTTAGATTTCATTTGTTATGGGGTCTATGTGCCAAGGCCAATAGCCTACGAAACGGTTCATGTGCCATCCGCATCAAGCAGTCATCATTTCTGATGAAAAAAACAATCTTTTTTTACTTCTTTCATCAGTTTGAGGGCGGGTTTCACAAAGCTTTAACTGTACATTAAAAAAAACCTTACCTAAATTCGAATCAATTGAATCACCCGTTTTGAAATTTCAACGAATCGGGATGGCTCCAATAAATTTGACGTTGCAATCAAAGTTTTGTGAAACCGACCCTGAGACATGTTTTATGTAATAACTCAGTTCGATTTTTTTGGCACTTATACCCTTTTGAATTTCCACTCTTCAATTGTTGCGAGAAGTATAGTATAGCAAGAAGGGAATGATTTAAATTTGTAGAAAAAACAAAGGGTTTTGAATTTTCAAATTAAATTTGTTAATAATGTATTTGTATACCGCTGTTATCTAAACACTTCCCAACACGTCTTGGCATTGATGCAAGAAGATGGTTTATTCTTCTCGAGGGATACTGTCCCAATCTACCTGTACTTCATGTCTCAGAGCCTCCAAAGTATATAGTGTATACCGAATTCCGTACTGCAATTATTCTAGAAACATCATTTCACAAATTGGTCTCGGAAGGTTATTCATCGTAATTAGTCCTAGGAAATCAATTTTTCGTGAAAAATACAAGGTGTATAATGTGAATTTTTTGTTTCAGATTCGGGATTGTTCCGATGAATTTCGAAAGTTTTCATCGACTTCAACTGAACAGGATGTGGAAGCCTTCTCCAGAACTCGAAAAAATAGATCTCGACAGTTCGTAACGATCAAATTGTTTATATAGATTAATTCTGTAAATATTTCTCAAATATAATATTGTATATTTCATTGTGAATAAAAGAAATGATAAGCGTCTTTCATTACTACCCTTCATAGGAACGCTCTGCTTAGAAAACCGCTGAAAGGGCTCAACACAACCCTAATCTAACCTTCAGCACAACCCATGGAAAAGCCTAATTACCACCCATAAAAAAGCCTCAGAAGGACCCATGAAAAGCCTCAAAAAGACCCCTAAAAAAGTCTCAGGTGATTTCAGAAAAGCCCCTGAAAAAGCCTCAGAAAGGCCCCTGAAAACTCAGAAAGATCCTAGGAAAGCCTCAAAACGACCTCTGAAAAAGCCTAGAAAAGCCTCAGAAAAAGCCTAGAAAAGCTTCAGGAAGAACCTGGAAAAGCCTCAGGAAGAGCCTCAGGAAGAACCTAGAAAAGCCTCAGAATGAGCCTAGGAAACCCTCAGAAAAAGCCTAGAAAATCTTCAAAAAGAGTCTAGGAAAGTCTCAGGAAGAGCCTAGGAAAGCCTCAAAAAAAACTTGGGAAAATCTCAGAAAGAGCCTGAGAAATCCTCAGAAAGAGCCTAGAAAAGCCTTAGAGAGAGCCTAGGAAAGCCACAGGAAAAGCGTCAGAAAAGGTCTAGAAAAGCCTCAGAAAGAGCTTAGAGAAGCCTCAGAAAAAGACCTCAGAAAGAGCCTAGGAGTGCCTCAGGAAGGGCATAGAAAAGCCTCAGAAAGAGTCTAGGAGAGCCCCAGGGAGGGCCTAGAAAAGTCTCAGAAAGGGCCTAGGAAAGCCTCGGAAAGAGCCTAGGAAAGCCTCAGAAAGAGCCTTGAAAAGCCTCGGAAAAAGCCTAGGAGTGCCTCAGGAAGGGCATGGAAAAGCCTCAGGAAGAGCCTAGAAAAGTTCAGAAAAAGCCCCAGAAAGAGCCTAGAAAAGCCACAGAAAGAGCCTAGAAAAGCCTCAGAAAGAGCCTAGAAAGCCTCAGAAAGGGCCAAGTAGTGCCTGAGGAAGGGCATAGAAAAGCCTCAGAAAGAGCCTAGGAGTGCCTCAGGAAGGGCATAGGAAAAGCTCAGAAAGAACCTAGAAAAGTTCAGAAAAAGCCCCAGAAAGAGCCTAGAAAAGCCACAGAAAGAGCCTAGAAAAGCCACAGAAAGAGCCTAGAAAAGCCTCAGAAAGAGCCTAGAAAGCCTCAGAAAGGCCAAGTAGTGCCTGAGGAAGGGCATAGAAAAGCCTCAGAAAGAGCCTCAGAAGGAGCCTAGAGAAGTCTCAGAAAGATATTAGGAGTGCCTCAGGAAAGGCATAGAAACGCCTCAGAAAGAACCTAGAAAAGCGCCAGAAAGGGCTCAGGAAAGCCTCAGAAAGCCTCGGAAAGAGCCCAGGAAAGCCTCAGAAAGAGTCTAGAACAGCCTCAGGAAGAGCCTAGAAAAAGCCTCAAGAAGAGCCTAGGAAAGCCTCAGAAAGAGCCTTGAAAAGCCTCAGAAAGAGCCTTGAAAAGCCTCAGAAAGAGCCTTGGAGTGCCTCAGAAAGAGCCTTGGAGTGCCTCAGGAAGAGCATAGAAAAGCCTCAGAAAGAGCCTAGAAAATTCTAGAGAAGCCTCAGAAAGAGATCAGAAAAGCCTCGGAAAGAGTCAGGGAGTGCCTCAGGAAGGGCATAGAAAAGCCTCAGAAAGAGTCTAGGAGAGCCTCAGAAAGAACCTAGGAGAGCCTCAGTAAGGAACTAGAAAAGCCTCAGAAAGAGCCTAGAGAAGTCTCAGAAAGATCCTAGTAGTGCCTTAGGAAGGGCATAGAAAAGCCTCAGAAAAACTCTAGAAAAGCCTCACAAAGAGCCTAGAAAAGCCCCAGAAAGGGCTTAGGAAAGCCTCAGAAAAAGCATAGAAAAGCCTCAGAAAGAGCCAAGAAAAGCCTCAGAAAGAGCCTTACAAAGCCTCAGAAAGAGTCTAGAAGAGCATCAGAAAGAGTCTAGGAAAGCCTCAGAAAGAGCCTAGGAGTGCCTCAGGAAGGGCATAGAAAAGCCTCAGAGAGAGCCTAAGAGAGCCCCAGGAAGGGCCTAGAAAAGCCTGAGAAAGAGCCCAGAAAAGCCTTAGAAAGATCCTAGGAAAGCCTCAAGAAGGGCATAGAAAAGCCTCAGAGAGAGACTGGGAGAGCCCTTAGAAGGGCCTAGAAAGCTTCAGAAACAGCATAGGGAAGCCTCAGAAATAACCTAGGAAAGCTTCAGAAGGAGCCTAGGAAAGCCTTAGAAAGGCCCTAAGAAAGACTCAGAAAAAACCTAGGAAAGACTTAGAGAGAGCCCAGATAAGCCTCAGGAAGGCCCCTAGAAAATCTTCTGAAAGAGCCTAGAAAAGCCTCAGAAAAAGCCTGGAAAAGCCTCAAAAAGACCCATAAAATGCCACAGGAAGGCCCTGAAAGTGCCTCAGAGAGAGCATCAGAAAGCCCATAGAAAAGCCTCAAAACGAACCTTAAATAGCTTCAGAAAAACCACTGACAGAGCCTCAGAAAACCCCCAGAAAAATATAAAAAAATGATTTTTGAAACATAGATGAATTCAAAATAGTAATAATCGAAATGAATACCATTTTCAATTCCTAGACTCAGAGATCTTTTATCAGTACTGGATGTACTGGATGTACTGGATGTACTGGATGTACTGGATGTACTGGATGTACTGGATGTACTGGATGTACTGGATGTACTGGATGTACTGGATGTACTGGATGTACTGGATGTACTGGATGTACTGGATGTACTGGATGTACTGGATGTACTGGATGTACTGGATGTACTGGATGTACTGGATGTACTGGATGTACTGGATGTACTGGATGTACTGGATGTACTGGATGTACTGGATGTACTGGATGTACTGGATGTACTGGATGTACTGGATGTACTGGATGTACTGGATGTACTGGATGTACTGGATGTACTGGATGTACTGGATGTACTGGATGTACTGGATGTACTGGATGTACTGGATGTACTGGATGTACTGGATGTACTGGATGTACTGGATGTACTGGATGTACTGGATGTACTGGATGTACTGGATGTACTGGATGTACTGGATGTACTGGATGTACTGGATGTACTGGATGTACTGGATGTACTGGATGTACTGGATGTACTGGATGTACTGGATGTACTGGATGTACTGGATGTACTGGATGTACTGGATGTACTGGATGTACTGGATGTACTGGATGTACTGGATGTACTGGATGTACTGGATGTACTGGATGTACTGGATGTACTGGATGTACTGGATGTACTGGATGTACTGGATGTACTGGATGTACTGGATGTACTGGATGTACTGGATGTACTGGATGTACTGGATGTACTGGATGTACTGGATGTACTGGATGTACTGGATGTACTGGATGTACTGGATGTACTGGATGTACTGGATGTACTGGATGTACTGGATGTACTGGATGTACTGGATGTACTGGATGTACTGGATGTACTGGATGTACTGGATGTACTGGATGTACTGGATGTACTGGATGTACTGGATGTACTGGATGTACTGGATGTACTGGATGTACTGGATGTACTGGATGTACTGGATGTACTGGATGTACTGGATGTACTGGATGTACTGGATGTACTGGATGTACTGGATGTACTGGATGTACTGTATGTACTGTATGTACTGTATGTACTGTATGTACTGTATGTACTGTATGTACTGTATGTACTGTATGTACTGTATGTACTGTATGTACTGTATGTACTGTATGTACTGTATGTACTGTATGTACTGTATGTACTGTATGTACTGTATGTACTGTATGTACTGTATGTACTGTATGTACTGTATGTACTGTATGTACTGTATGTACTGTATGTACTGTATGTACTGTATGTACTGTATGTACTGTATGTACTGTATGTACTGTATGTACTGTATGTACTGTATGTACTGTATGTACTGTATGTACTGTATGTACTGTATGTACTGTATGTACTGTATGTACTGTATGTACTGTATGTACTGTATGTACTGTATGTACTGTATGTACTGTATGTACTGTATGTACTGTATGTACTGTATGTACTGTATGTACTGTATGTACTGTATGTACTGTATGTACTGTATGTACTGTATGTACTGTATGTACTGTATGTACTGTATGTACTGTATGTACTGTATGTACTGTATGTACTGTATGTACTGTATGTACTGTATGTACTGTATGTACTGTATGTACTGTATGTACTGTATGTACTGTATGTACTGTATGTACTGTATGTACTGTATGTACTGTATGTACTGTATGTACTGTATGTACTGTATGTACTGTATGTACTGTATGTACTGTATGTACTGTATGTACTGTATGTACTGTATGTACTGTATGTACTGTATGTACTGTATGTACTGTATGTACTGTATGTACTGTATGTACTGTATGTACTGTATGTACTGTATGTACTGTATGTACTGTATGTACTGTATGTACTGTATGTACTGTATGTACTGTATGTACTGTATGTACTGTATGTACTGTATGTACTGTATGTACTGTATGTACTGTATGTACTGTATGTACTGTATGTACTGTATGTACTGTATGTACTGTATGTACTGTATGTACTGTATGTACTGTATGTACTGTATGTACTGTATGTACTGTATGTACTGTATGTACTGTATGTACTGTATGTACTGTATGTACTGTATGTACTGTATGTACTGTATGTACTGTATGTACTGTATGTACTGTATGTACTGTATGTACTGTATGTACTGTATGTACTGTATGTACTGTATGTACTGTATGTACTGTATGTACTGTATGTACTGTATGTACTGTATGTACTGTATGTACTGTATGTACTGTATGTACTGTATGTACTGTATGTACTGTATGTACTGTATGTACTGTATGTACTGTATGTACTGTATGTACTGTATGTACTGTATGTACTGTATGTACTGTATGTACTGTATGTACTGTATGTACTGTATGTACTGTATGTACTGTATGTACTGTATGTACTGTATGTACTGTATGTACTGTATGTACTGTATGTACTGTATGTACTGTATGTACTGTATGTACTGTATGTACTGTATGTACTGTATGTACTGTATGTACTGTATGTACTGTATGTACTGTATGTACTGTATGTACTGTATGTACTGTATGTACTGTATGTACTGTATGTACTGTATGTACTGTATGTAC
>CM076614.1:11613274-11620774 GCA_038502775.1 Hippodamia convergens | reverse complement strand
AAAACACCAACTGAAAACGCATCAGAATCAATTCGAAGAACAAAATTGATTTGAATATTCATCGTTTCCAATTTTCGTTTGTCTCTCAGTTTCGAGTTGAAACTGTGGTATTCTTGTAGAGGGACAAATTGTCCTTCAATTAAGGATACCTCACCCTCTATTTCCTTTCGGGAATTAAGAGGTGACAACCACTACCCTTGGTTCGAGGTGATTTTAGTTTACAATTCTTCACCTGAATACTGAAGAATTGTAAGTCGAAAAAGCTCATTGTAGAAGAAAGTATTATTTGTTCTTGAAATTTTACCAAAGTTAACACTGTAATGAAAAACAATTTAATATAATATGATTTACAGGATGTTTGTTCTTAGACGAGCCACAACGTTTATTCTTATCCATAGTGATTGGAAAAATTTCCCACAACACTTCGAATGATTTTGTTCAGGGTACATCTTTTGAAATTTATTGGAGGGTCGAATGAGCAAACCTCTGTCAAAAAATGTCCCTTAAACAAAATCATTCGAAGTGTTTCGGAAAATTTTTACAATGTCCATAGGAAGAGAAATATCCCGGGTGGCTCGTCTCAGATGGAACACCCCGTATATTTTAACGAACGTAATTCGTATTAGACAACTTGTATGCTTCTTCGCAAGTTTCACTCTCGAACAACAAAAATTAATATATTTCGAGCAACAATTAAAGGAACAGAAAAATTTTCAATAATTTTTGGTGATTTACAACAAGCTATATCTCATTGAAAAATGGTCGTATTGAAAATAAAGAAATTTACTATTGAAGCTTGAAGACTCTTGTTCCTTAATTTATCGGTAGAAATTTTTTCGGATAATCAGTAGCCATGTCATCCTCGGATGAATCAGGAAAAAAAATTTTCAAAATTTTCAAATTATCATTTCAGCTCTATGCATGCATGTAAAATTTTTTTCGAGATAAACCGATGGAATAGTCGCATACCCTGTTCATCCAGCTATAATTTGCTTTTCACGAATCTCGAATAGGACCATTTGTCTTCGAGATATTCAATTTCAAATGCAAGAAGACCATTTTTCACTCAACTGCCGATATCTTTGGAACTACAAGTGGCCTAGCAAGCTGACAGGCGGTTTCTTTTTCTGCAGAAAATTTCCTACAAAAATCTGTCGTGGTTAATTAAAAAAAGATTTTTTTTGTCTGTAAAGTTAACGTGAAAAAAAGAGCAAAAAAATGCCATTTTGCCTTTTTTGGTCGATGGATTGTATTTTCGTCAATATTGGAAGAAAAACTTAGGTTATAAGAAAATTTTACAGCCTGATGTTCCCCAAAGTCCCCTCCTGAATCGGTAGGGCAGTTTTCTTGGACCGATTGATTGAGATTTTGAAAAAATTAAGGTGAAAATTATGTTTTTGCATTCAAAATTAGATATCTTGAAGACAAATTGTCATATTCGAGGATGGTAAAAAGCAAATTAGAGCTGAATAAACAGGCTATGCGACTTTTGCATTGGTCTAGCTCGAAAAAAATTTTCCATGCGCGTAAAGAAAAAATTAAAATTAAAAAATTTTTAACAATTTCTTCATCTTCATTTATCCGAAGATTGCATGACTACACGTACCCCAAAAATTGTTAACCAATAAATCAGGAAACTAGAGTCTTCAAGCTTCGAAAGTAAGTTTTTTTTATTTCCCATACGACCATTTTTCACTGAGATACAGACTGTTGAAAATCACCAAAAAATTTCGAAAATTTTTATGTTCCCTTAAGTGTAGAAGATCACATTCACCTTAGAGATTCAGAGTCCTCAACGATGAAAACTAGAATTAAACAGGACCAAGATGCGTTCCCTGCGGTATTCATATAATTACACAGAGTCGAATTCTGACAAACTCTTTCCTTCTTGTCGAATAATCTTTGAATAAATTGAAAAATCCTTCTCTCACTCCGATCAAAGCTTATTTTCCCCTTTTTTCATCAAATTTCATCGAGAAACCCATGGTTAAATCGAAGCCTTCTAACGACATGTCCATCAGATAAGTCATTGTTTTCGTCTCGACCGAGTGAATCTGGGAAAATCAGTTTGTGGCTGGCCTACGGCGCCCAAAGTTCCAAAGAAGTGTAACCGAATTTCCTCCTTCTCCCTTATCTCCTACACATTCCAGATGAGCTGGAGGCAGGGTGTAAACGGGTCTACCCCAAGCGACAATGTTGTCTTTGGTTCGGTGTAGCTGTTTGTCCCGAGTCCCTTTGGGCAAAAATCGAACGCAATATAAGCTTTTTCGATAATTTCGTGCCTCTTACCGAGGAACTTTGCCCTTTTCGAGTTTTTTTCGCTTTTCAATATGGACTTTTCACCAGGCATCTTTTTCCCGCCTCTGGCGACGGCATAAATAGAATGAATACAGGGTGAGTCTTGGACAAGTACACTGTGTCCCATTTTGGTTGAGACTGATTGTATCTCGGTTATTATTGAAGATAAAAACATGCGGTTTTCACGATCCGATATCACTTTTTTGAAATACATTGAAGCAATAAACACAAATATTCCAACTACTTTTGTTATTGAAATACAGGGTGAAAAGGAAACTGTCTCTTTTGAAGATGTTGTCAAGCTCTATGAAACTGCTCAAAAAAGATATTTTTCCATAAAATTCAATGGCGTAGGTATTTGAAAATAATTTCTAGAGCCGTTTTCAAGACTTGGTATTTCTGAAATGGAACACCCCTTATATTTCGTCGTCAACCTTTTGCAATTATGTTTTCTAAATACGCATACATCACAAGCTAATTTTCAATTATTTTTTGCTAATAGTAGGGCAATTAATTCTTTCAAACATTTATCATTCTTTTTGTTTTGAAACGCCACGTGATTTAAACCTATTCATTCAATTCTATTTGAAATATGGATGGAACTTAAAAATTTTGAAAACAGAAAAAAATGTATCAAATGTATCAACTGTAATAATTCAATATGAGATTTTTGGAATATAAGTAAAGAAATAGTTTTAAATCACATGGCGTTCGAAATAAATAACAGTTAAATGCATGTGTAAAAAAATTCATGGGCTATACTATTGAATAAACAAACAATTATATGGATTTTTCTGATGTAGAACAGAATTTATGAAAAATCAGGTTGTGATATATCACTGTTATAAAAAAAATTCACGATGAAATATACAGGGTGTTAAATTTGAAAAGTACCAAGTTTGGGTCCAAACTTAAAAACAACAGTGCTCTAAAACAATTCTGCAAATACGACACTGACTTTTATATAAGAGTCTCAACTAAAATGGGACACAATGTAAATATAAATACAGAATTGGGTTAGGGTATACAACCAAGTAAATATCTTTTAAACTAAAAAAACTTTTGCAGGGAAGTGTAAGGGCGGAAAACTATCTGAGGTATAATTTTTTGTTGAAAATATATTTCGACTTTTTGGAATTACATGAGACCTCCTGTATCCCTTCTGATTTCACTTTTGAATTGCATATTTTTTTCTGATTGGAATAACTTATAATTCTTGGAATTTATAATGAATGTTCATGATTGAAATTCGAAAATTTCACTAAAATTCTTCAATTTCAACTTAAAAAAAATTTGAAGAAAAATAACAACACTAATACTTCTCACAATCCTTACGACAGATGTTGTAACCTTAACATTCAAAGAAATTGTTTAAAATTTTGTTGATTTAGTTTTTAACATTTGAATTATCGAAATTATTTTAAGATACAAAGTGCTATACAGTGTGGGACACCAATAAATTCGATAACGAATAAATGAGAGTGTGTTCGGAAAACGCTTGGACACTTGTCGATTTGTATTTTTAGAAGCGCATTTTTTTCAAAAAAATAACAGTGGCCGATACCTACTTTCTTATTTTAATAAATAACCCCTGTATATTATTAGTTTTTTGGATTCTTCAGAAAATTCTTGACCTAATTCATGTACCTATCTTCAACTGTTTCGGAAATATTAAGTGTTTTCAGATGTCTCACAAACATTGACATTGAAAAAAAATGTTTTTATTTCACGAATAATGTGAAAAAACACAAAAAACCTTAATTTAAATGTAAGAAAGGTTCAAAATGTTCGCGAATTTGTGAAATGAAATATTTTTCTTTTTTAATGTTGATTTTTGTAATACATCTGAAAACACTTATATTTCCGAAACAGTTGAAGATAGGTATAGGACATTGTACATGAATTATGTCTATAATTTCCCGAAGAATCCAAAAAATTAATAATATACAGGGGTTGTATTCAAAATAAGAAAGTTGGTATCGGCCACTGTCACATGACACACCCTATATAATATATATATATATATATAATATATATAATATATATATATTTTTTTTTTGAAAAAAAAATGCGCATCTGAGAATACAAATCAAAGTGTCCGAGCGTTTTTCCCAACACGCTCTCATTTATTCCATTCCATTTGGCACTGAATATTATTTCAATTAGAAAAATTATGCGACCTAATGATGAAATAAAATATAGGGGGTCCCATAAAAAAATCACAAGTTGAGTTATAATTTTAAAACAAACTTGGGAAAAATTTTAGTGTACGCCAATGAATTCTGCAGAAAATTTTTCATCAAAGGCAGTTTTTATCTTGAAAATATCATCAAAGGTTACCGTAATAGATAGTATCAATAAATACGCAATCATTTCAAAATAACCCTGTAACAACATCCAAAGTTAAAAAAAAACCAAAAGCATATTTGAATTTGACATTAAAAATTACTTTGAATTTTACCAACAGTTGCAGAAAGAATTTTAGTGGACAAGAAAATTCAAATGCAACGTTAATTACTTTTATTAACATTTGAAAACGACGATATGAAAGAAAATAAGAAAACTCAGTATAGATTGCAAGAAAATTAGTAAACCTGGCACATTGTGTAATTTTACTCAGGATAACTCTTTACTTATCAGTTTATATTAATTTGTTTCGGAAATTTTTTCGAGTAGATTTTTGTTGAAATTTTTATTTTGACAGAATTCTCCTCTAGTACTTATGTCAATCCTTGCAAATGTTTTATGAAAATTCATCGTTTTCAACGAACAAATCATTGAAAAAAATCCCATCCTCACAGATTCAGCAAAAAACGCGCCATTTTGTAGCAAACTGAAAAACCCTCGACGAATTTCCAGATGTCCATTCCCATTTTCACCCCCCACCACCATCCATCGGGATCCTTTTACATATCGAGGGAGGAATATTTCGCGGCATTGTATCAACTGACTTCTATAAGATCGCAGTGGGCCATAAACGCCGTCAATAACGGCGAAGTAAACTTTACGATCTGTCGAGTGGGGCCGCAGCTTTAATTCTCTCAGGAGTCCCGATTCATCGGACCCCCGGAAAGGGTCATCCCTGGCCCACGCCTTTACCACCCCTAAAATTCGCACAAATATGATCCGGAATGCGAGAAAGACCTTTCCTCGGATAAATTCGCGAATAAAACGATGAGAATGCTTGATTATCTCGGTTTTGGGACTTTCGCCCCTTATTTCCTGCTGTAATTCCGCCATTGAACGTCTAGGGGTTGATTGATTCGAACGTCCTTACAACCCTCTTCCTGGAAATCCTTTCAAATCGAAAGACAGTCGAAATTAGAGCCCTTTCAATTTTCCGTCATTTGTACAGCGGAGTGTTGACACTTGACAGCTGACGTTTTCAGGTTAGAAATGAAGCTTCATACGATACAACTCAGTTTATAGAGAAATAACAATTCGATCATTTTCAAATTTTTGTGAAGACATAAGCCAAGTAGACTTTCATTTCGGACAGGCAAAATTTTTATCAAATTCAATACCCTGTATGTTTTTTCCTGGTTCTCCGATTTTGTTGAAAATTTCACCAGGTATAGTTTTGGGTTTTGTTATACTAACCTGAAATTTACTTTGCGAAAATACCTGTAGTTCATCCGTTATACAGGGTGAAACAAAACCTTGTTTTATACCCTTCATTTCTAAACACCCTGTGGTTAATTTGAGGGGGAAAATTTGATATCATTCAGTTTTAATTTGAAGAGTGACCCTTTCTTAACGAAATGTTTTTTTGATTTACGTCAGTATCTGCTTAAAAAAAAAGATAAACATTTTCAAAGAAAGTGCTGCATTTTTTCAATTTTTATAACAATTTAAAACATCACAATACCTTATCGACTAGTAAACATGAACAAACATCTGAAAATTAATAGCGTGTATTTCCACCTCGCTTTCTCATCACTTCTACTTTCAATGCATTTCCGAAGTGCTTCTGAGAGAATATTTTCCCGTTCTTCAAGAAGGGCTGTTCGTAAATCGGGCAAGGTGTTGGGCTGCCGATTTCGAACATGTCTACCTAGCATATCTCATACATGTTCAATTGGATTTGAATCCGGCCTACTGGCTGGCCACACGAATCGTTGAATATTCACCTCTTTAAAGTATTCTGTTACAACCCGTGCAACGTGAGGCCAGAATTGTTCTGCATTAACCGAAATTGTTGCTTCCACCAGAAGCAATTCGTAAATGCATTGAAAGTATGCCACGTCGTATGATAGAAGTGAAGAGAAAGTGAGGTGGAAATACACGCTATTAATTTTCAGATGTTTGTTTATATTTACAAGTCGATAAGGTATTGTAATGTTTTAAATTGTTATAAAAATTGAAAAAATGCAACACCTTCTTTGAAAATGTGTATCTTTTTTTAAAATCCGATACTGACGTTAGTAAAAAACATTTTGTGAAGAAAGGGTCATTCTTCAAATTAAAACTGAATGATATCAAATTTTCCGCCTCAAATTCACCACAGGGTGTTTAGAAATGAAGGGTATAAAACAAGGTTTCGTTTCACCCTGTATAACGGATGAACTACAGGTATTTTCGCGAAGTAAATTTCAGGTTAATATAACAAGACCCAATACTATACCTGGAGAAAATTTCAACCAAATCGGAGAAACACGAAAAATTTGACAAAAATTTTGTCTGTCCGGAATTTATTGACGGGGAGTATATTTTTAAATATCAATGACTTCCACTGTCAACGGAAATGGAATCATTTTTTTTATTTTTAATGGAACGCCCTGTAGGTATGTTATGTCTGATTAATAGCACTTGCATTGAATCTTCAGTTTTCTGAAAGCCTCAATTTTTTTCAAAAAACAGTGAATTACTCGAAAACAGCTCTTGACAGCCATAAAAATGAAACATGAAAAGAATGTGGCATTCGAAGATATATCTCAAAAAGTCATAATGTACAGGGAGTCCCATTAGGAATAAGAAAGTTGATCCATATATTCACATAAATTTGGGAGTTAACTAAACAATTAATTTTTGAAATATGGTTCTGATTACTCCGTAACTAATATGTGGTTCTTCAATGGGTAGTTTATTTTGAATAATTGTTCAAATAATCCTGCAACAAGGATGTACGAAAATTTTTGCTATATATTTCTATTTAAATAAAAATATAGCAAATTTAAATATAATTTCTTTCTAAAATTTCGA